>CAJNOJ010000327.1:0-45241 GCA_905250025.1 Adineta ricciae | reverse complement strand
ACGGGTAGTCGCGAGTGGCTGACCAGAGCGAGGCCGACGAACGACTAGGCATTAGTCTGAGAAACTTTTGAGGTATCAAATGAATATGAGTGAAAGTCTGAAGCAAATTATCGAATAACTGCGCTATCGAAATAAAATAGATTTTATTTATTCGTTTGGGCAAAAAGTTCTGCAACGATTTCACCCTCGTCCTCATATCAAAGTGTTGCAAAACTTTTTGCCCAATCTAGCATTTCTTCTAAAAAATAGATGCCATTGGACGATATCCTTTCAGTAGAGGGTCAGCGGCTACTAAGCCGCGTTACTTGTTGAATTTACACAAAATTCTCAATCAATTTGTGTTTTACAAATTTATTATGAACACAATTGTAATATTCATATACCAAAATATGTTATTGTTCTTTTTAATGGAATATTATCATTAATGATATTTATACAAGAAAAAGTCGAAGAATTACAAAATTAGTTATTTTATTTGTAATTTTTATTTCACATATGATTTATCTTCATGTATATGAAGATAAAATTGAAAGAAGATTATACAATATTTACGTCACTATATCTAATTGTATCAGTTATATTAGATTGTAATAAATCATCAAGATTATTTTGACTTTTTCTTATTAATTATTTTTTATCATTTATTCCAGCAGCATTTATTTTTCTTATTTTTGTTATTCCATCTCCACTTTATCGCCAACAATTTCTTCAATAACATTTCATTTATTTACGAGAATAAATAGATGTTAGAGAATTTCTTATTTTCTATTAAATAAATGAATTACAGAGAATAAACACAAAATACACTTCAAATACAAAAACTTTTCAGCGAGATTAAAAAGAGTGAGTGTTGGTAAACTCGATGTGTAAATAAACCATCCTCACCCTTCCCCTCAGTTGTAAGTGTTCATGAGATAATTTTATCGTATAAAATGACATGACATATTTTGTCTATCATAATAAATCTCTTCAGATCGTAAAACATTTTTTTCTTTTATTAATTCATAAAACATCAAAGGAAAAATATTGAAATACATATATTCAAATCTGCTGCAGAAAAAAAGTGGTCTACGTCAATTATGGCAACATCGTTTATTTTAAATAATTTGTATTTTATTTCTAATTCTTACAATTATCTTTATAATAATATTCTCTTTGATGTTAAAATTCGCTTTATCAACTTCAAAAACTGAAAGTAATCTTTTGATATATGTTAATAGATAATTAAAAATATGATTATCTTTGCACATAAATGCTTCATCGAGGAGAAAATGAAAATTCAATAGGTTTGAATACATGTTTGCTTGTATTTGAATTGAGAGATGAGGTAGCAGCAATATTATTCGACTCACACTGAATTTTTGACTTCCGATTAGTAGTAAGTTCAGGTGATTTGACTGGAACTCTCTCATGTTCTTCCGAAACGGAGTCAATCGAGTTGATTATTTCTTTATAATGAATAGTCTTGCGAACTAGTATTGGTTCGACGTTAATATCAATATTCGTATCAATAAATGTACTTTCTAACTTTTCGGTTTGTTGTGAAGAATGATTTTTTTCATACATGATGATTAAACGATGATGAATATCATAAGAATTATGAGCCATCTGTATAGAATAAACTTGCGGAATTCTAAAAAAACCAAGAGATTCTTTTTCAGATGCCGACTGATCTGAGGATATAATAAGGTGAAAATTGACACTTCGCATTGATTGAAGATAGCGAGCAATTGAACTTTCGTACGATCCTTGAATTGAGCATATATATGAACTAGCGACGACTAAAAATACATCACGATAATACGTTGACTGTCTTGCTATTTTATCTAGAAATGCAGACATGCAGTCAGAGATATTAATAGACGTAAATATGTTGAATTTAATTGCATTAATGCGATCAAAATTTTCATCAGTTTCAGCAGTATTAGCATTGCATGAAAGTATAAGTAGAATATTTGAACCTTTTTCATCATACAAGTATATTTCAATAATATCATGTGGTTGTGCTCTTTGTGCAACTATTTTTATAAGTTCGATAATTGCCGTCTTTATATTATTAATGATTTGTTTAACTATTTCAGCATCTTTCTTATTATTATCCATATGTGTAATAATGAGAATAAAAGTACCACGAGCTCGTATCATTAGAGAATTATGCATAATTTGTGGTTGTATACTAGTCGTTCTTTTAACAGTTGATTGACTGGATGACAATGATGATAATTTTATATTTGAATTCTAAAACATAAACTTTTTGTCTTATTATGAATAAAAAAGTATTTTCAAGTACTATTAGTAATATACTACTATAGAACGAGAAAAAGATTATCATATAAATAAACAAAATGGAAGTTATGAGCGTTTATAGCCGAAGATATATTTCATTCCATCGACTGAAAAAAATAGTTTGTATTTTTGTGTGAGGATCAAAATATCAAAGGTAAACAAAAATATCAACATACATTCCCTTTTATTCTGTGTGATCCTCACTTAATCAAATGTTTTCATTCTTGATCTCTCCATTCATCAGAATAAGAGTATTAAAATTTTTTCGGGATATCGATGTCTATCGAATGACTTCTTATGTCTATGATTGATTGTGAGAGGATAAATGTGAAATTTAATGAGGACTACTTTAGCAAAGACTGGAATCGTTATGTCTGCAGTGAAGAACGCGGGTATTTTCATTCTGTCTCTTTTTTGTTATATGTGAAATCGGACAGTTAGGATGATATTATCAAGCGTTCATTCTGATATCTTTGCTAAGCCTAAAGTCAGTCGAGAGTGAAGCAGGATGTTTCGACGAGCATTATTTATATCTTCTAGTTATGTTCCATTGTATACAGCTAATAAAAGTAATTGAATTAATTATCATAATTGATTCCGCATCTAACCTCATTAGAGAAAAAATCGTTGATTACATTACTCACATTATCATTCTGTACGAGTAAAGGTATTACATGATTTGGATATTGAATTGTATCAGTTTCTGTACGCCACCAAAGTATAATAATAGGTTTATATGTTGTTCTTTTGGACTGTTCTTGTTCTTCGAATGGATAGAAAATTCTATTTAATTTCTTATAGATATGGTCGACATTATTTGTTAATTCTTCTGTTGATATCGGTAAATATACAGATTGAATAGGCATTTTAATCAATTTAGCCAGACTGATAAGTGTAATCACTGTTATTACATTAGGTACATCCATCTGAAAAATATAAATGTTTCAAAGATTTTCATGGTAGATAGACTCACTTGCGCTCGTTCGTATACAAGACTTGACCATCGTCCTTGATTTGCTTCTTCTGAATCGAATAGAGATGCTAATAAATCTGGATGATCGTACGCATAATTATGCAAGTTGCAAAGTATATCAATAAGACACTGAATTCGTAAATCCAACACATCTTCCTCTAATGAAAATCCAAGTAATGTTACTATAGCTCGGAATAGAACACTTCCATCATTTGATATATTTACCGGTATTAAACTTCTTAAATGAACATTAGGATCTTGATCAGGTAGCAAATGCAGATAATTACGAACAGAAGAAGAATCAATTTTATGTATAGACGCGTTAAATTTTGCAGGAAAATAACATTCTTTAAAATTAAAATCAGGATATTTATCTTCGAATTCTTTACATTTCTTTTGTAATGCAGTGAAACCATTCTGTTTGTATATTAGTTGAAGTTCATTATAAATATCCATCAAGAAATTATGTCGATTGGAATTTCTACTGGGTAAAGCCATTTACA
Organism: Adineta ricciae; assembly: GCA_905250025.1. Classification (NCBI taxonomy): domain Eukaryota; kingdom Metazoa; phylum Rotifera; class Eurotatoria; order Adinetida; family Adinetidae; genus Adineta; species Adineta ricciae. The sequence continues at coordinate 41,479 of CAJNOJ010000327.1, read as the reverse complement.
AGGAATAATATAATATAACTTTCATGTAAAATATGATTCACTGTATTCTTCTACACGTTCGTTGTTGTTGTTGTTCTTGATGTTAGTATTATATATACGTATCTCATTCTTTATTTACTTGGTATTTTCTAACGTAACATTTGCCCTTCACGAGTTGTTTTCATCTATATTGGCATTTCTAGATAAGAAAAAATGAAATTATTTTATCACGTTATCAATGTGGGAATTTTTCATTGATCCATAGTAATAAATATAATAGAATCACATCACGAAATAGAGCTATAGCTAGTAACATTTATTTTTTATTTTTAATTCCTGTAGTAGATATTAAAACGAATTTGAGAGAATATTTGTTCTTTGTTTCATAAGTGCTATACTTGAACTTTTCAACTATTCAATTATGTAACGACAAACTGGTTGAGTAGCTGACCGCTTCTCACGGTATCGATGTTTATTGACTACTCTACATTACCAGAATATATCTCTTTCACAATAAGACATGTGCTTATATAGAGAAGAGGAAAAAGAGATATGACCCGGAGATAGTACGATACAGAGGTGAGAGAATAAAGAACAGAAAGAGATGAACGATATCATTATCGTTACAACGGATCTTGGTGAATAATGAAAAACTAACAACGGATTCGAGTAGTGATTACTTCAGGAATATCGATAAGTTCCATTAGTTTGAGAAATGCTAGTTTCTGATTGGATAGGAAAGATCGACAAACTTTAAGCTTCGAGCCTAGGATTTAATCGCTGTATAACACTTTCTTTCAGAAAAAGGAATATCGCCTGGAATAGTTTATTGGAAGTTATATCAGTCGGAAAACGTATTTTCGATGTCGAGAACAGAACGTTCACAAATCACAAGAGAAAAAGATTCTTAGGTTGGTTTATAATTTTGTTTTTAATAATTGAATTTTCTTTCGAATATTTTGTAGAAAAGAATGGTTAGTCGGTGAAGAACATTGTGCACTGTCTTGAGCGCGTTCATAAAACCGAATTGCCTTTGAATATTCGTTCATAGCTTCATAACAAGTAGCAACGCCGTTGTAAGTGGCAGCCAACGCTGGATCACTCTTTGCGAGACACTTTTCTCGAATTTGCAGTGATTTTTCGTAATACGTCAGGGATTCACAATAATCGCCTATGTGACTAAACACCAAACCAATATTACAAAGACAAGTTGCTAAATGTGGATGACCAGAAGGAAGAGTCTCTTGTTGAATTTCAAGTGCCTTTTTAAAGAATTCAAGTGCTTTTTCGTATTTATGTATTCTATGATAAACGAAAGCGATGTTGTTGTAAGAAGTCGCCACTGAAGAATCGTTTGAAGATAGTTTTATTTGAACAGCTTTATGATGGAAGTCAAGCGCTTCGGAAAATTGCCCAATATTTGCATATCCTAAACCAACGTTATTATAAGAAATCGCTAAAGTCGGATGATTTTCAGGAAACGCGTTTTGATAAATTTGCAAAGCTTGTTTATAAAAAGAAAGTGCTTTGGAATATTCAGTCATTTTGTTATATACACCTCCAATGTTGTTGTATATTAAACCGAACTTAGCATGACCATCAGGTAAAGTTCTTCGAAAAATTTCCAATGATTTTTCATAATACGAGATCGCTTTTTCATATTCACACATATTACAAAACGACTCAGCGAGGTTATTATAAATAGTGGCGGTATCAGGATGATTATAAGGGAAAGTTTCGTGTCGAATGGCGAGTGCTTTTTCAAAATAAGACAGTGCCAGTGGATAATTACCCAACTTACTGTACAACGAGCCAATGTGATTAAAAGAAGTGGCGAACTTTGGATGGGCTTCGGAGAAAAGATCTTGTCTGATTTGAGTGCTTGTTGAAAACAGGAAAATGATTCGGTATTTTCATTCGTATAGAAAAACACCAAACCTATATTGTCGTAAGTGTCTGCTATATGTGAACGATTAGGTGAAGTGGTTTTTTGAAGAATATTCAATGCTTTTTGAAAAGATTCAAGTGCTTTGGAATATTGACCCATGTTGATATACGAATTTCCAATATTGTTATGATTGTCAGCTGATAGACGATGATTTTCAGGAAGAATTTTGGATGCTTTTTCATGAAATAGAAGCGATTGAGAATAATCTTGAATCTCACTGTATAGATTTCCAATAGCACTATAGACGTTAGCGAAATCAGAATGATCGGGTGGAAGACTTTTCTCGTAGATTTTCAGTGCTTTTTTTATAATAACGAAGTGCCTGTAAAAATTGACCCATTAGATAAAAGATATCTCCGATGTTACTGTAAGTAATACCATAAGATCGGGATGATTTTCAAGAAGTATTTTATGCTGAATTTCCATTGCTTTTTCATAATACGAAAATGCGATTGAATATTCACCCAAATTTCTATAAATTCCTGCAATATTATTGTACGACGAAGCTAAATCGAGATGATTTTCCGGAAGATTTTCTTGTAGCACTTGTAGCGCTCGTTCATAGTACGAAATCGCTTTTGAATGTTCATCAATCTCATCATAAACCAAACTAAGACTACTCAAAGAATTTGCCAAATTAACATTCCTTTCTGCAGGAATACTTTGATTCAGTTGAATAGATCTCTTGTAAAAGTCGAATGCTTGATCATAATCTCCGTTTCCACACATGCTTAATCCGATCATATGAGAGAAGTAAGCTTCTTCTCGATCGTTTGTTGATTCTTTTATTAATATGTTGTAAATTTCTTTTGCTTTATTGAATTGACCAATTCTGAGCATTAGTTGACCGAGTCGATCCCATCCTTTTGATCCAATTATTCGTTTTTGAATACTTTCAGTTAACAGCCGCAATTGCACATCGTCATCATTAGTCAATGTTAAATTGACTTTCCAAAAGCGATCATTTCCGTTAATTTGTTTGATTTCTTCAATTCGAAAGACGGAATGCATTGAAAATAGAATTTCGCTTTCTATTTGATGAGCACTACTTTTCTTGATATTTGCGAAGGGTGTTGACGATACTGATGGATTTACTCTTATTTCAAAGAAAATTGAAATAACATCGCGATTCTCTAAATTACTCTCAGCAAAAGCAAATGATACACTTCGAGCAGAACTTGTCGAAAGGAAATTATTGAATGACAATAATCCACCTTGAATTTTTCGTAATTTATCGAAATTTTCATAAGACAAACTTTGTCCTCGAAAAACACGAAATGATCGAGATTTCTTATCACCTCCGTACTGTTCCGAATGAAGAGCAGTGATTTGAGTGTGCAGATCTTGAAGAAAAAATCCCATTTTAATAACCACATCAACTTCCATTAAACGTAATCCTTTATTGAGCATTGTATAAAGAAAATCTTGATATGTATACCACCAGATAGATTTGTCAGAGCAATATTTCTCTTCGAATATTTGAATGTGATTCAATTGAGATTTATTATCAAAATAAAGTTCACGACAGTATTTAATAAATTCCGATTTATGTTTTTCATCGAATTTAATTGTGAGTAAAATTTCTTTTAAGATTTGTGTATACATAAATAATGGATCTAATTCATTGAGATTTTGATTAGTTAAATCAATAAAGCTAATGTTGTCTGTTGCGTGAGATGCTTGTGTGAACGCGTTAATTATCAATGTAATATTATTGTAAACACCTTTGACTTTCGGCGATTGTTTAAAATCAAGTTGATTTTCGTTTAGAATGTAAATGGAATTTACTTGGTGAATATTTAGGAGAAATGGAAGAAAACGAACGTCAGATATTATTAAAGTAATTTCTTCGTCAATATCTGTTATAAAATCAAAACACTGATCAGCATCGGTGAAGATTTCTGCTGTTATCAAGATTCTGCGTAACTTTTCTGCTTCTTCGACATCTTCATGTAGCAATACGACACGGGAGCTTTTGATTCGATGGACTTGGTCGGTACTCATTCTTCGTAGGAAGAAATTAACAAATCAATAACACACGACAAATTGTTTTGAAAAAGAATACGAAAGCTTTGGTTTTTATTCCCTTTTTCTTTTTGTTTATTTAACAGAGTGAAAATTAATGCGAAGTTATGATGTTTTTTTCAAAGACTGTTTTCAAAAGAAATCATTCATCGAACTCGATCGATTTTTATTTTGTATTTCTCATTGAAAAAGATTTTTAGTCGAATAGTGATGTAGTGAATAAATGATTAAGTAGTATTTAATAGTCAGGTGCCGATTACATCGTAGTCGGTTAATTGATAATAATTAATCGGTTAGATAATATTTAACTAACAGTTATATAATAGTTAATAATCAGTCATTTAAGGATTCACAATCAATCACTTACGAGTTGGGAAGGGGAAAACTCGAAGCTTCGAATTCTAAGTTTAGAAGTTGAAAACTTGAAGAAGTGGTTTAAAATAATACTCGAATCGAGTTAACGATTTCTGCACTACTCTTTATTAAAGGAATAATCTATTTTTCAAATGTTATTATCTCGTCGAAATAATGAAAGATAAGCTTCGGCTCTCTGTCCCGTTGGAGCATCAGGTATGTATTCATAAACTGAATCGTCGATTGATTCAATTGTCCAACCATTCTTCGATGAAAATAGTTCATTTAAATCGGCCTTTTTCAAACGACGTGGTCCTTTANTTATTTGGTACAGTTCATCTTCATGTACTCAATCTTGAACTTTCATTAAGCTGACAAAACATTTCTGATCTTATCTAAACTATTTCTCGAGTACTCAGTTATACAAATTCTATGAATGAATTTTTTATTTGTATTCTTTTCGGAAGAAAGATTCCGTATTGGAATGAAGCTAATGTTTTCAATTTGCATTGCGATTTGTTCTTATTAAAACTTGTCTAAGATAATATTTTTCAATATCAATTTTCGTTCTTTTCACAACAATATCGTAGAGAGATTCTATTTTCATATATGAATCATTTCACTCCTATGTTCTTATGTGTATATCTAATTGCCGAAAGATATGAGAAAACGATACTGAATATGTGCACAGCAGAGAACGAAAACTCTTTTTAGTTTACCGAAGAAAACTTGCTGCTCATGACATACATAGACAACTGCAAAATTATTCAAAATATTCTTTTTCTCAATAATTTTCCTTCTTTAAAACATATTTTATTGAAAGAGATCAATAGAGAATAAAGTGCTATTGTATCATTTTTATTTTCAAGCTTATCAAGTTAATACAATATTAACTAAAAGATATACCGAAGCAGATGTCATATTGTTTGAATTATTTCAGAAAAATCTGAAATAGTCTGACCATATATACATTACAATCGTCCTTTAGAAACGTTTCGTCTTATGCGACGTTTATTCGAATATGACGCGATGAAGATTGTCTCAAAGCTGCAGTGTTTTAGCAGTATTTTTGTATATCAACGTATAAGTCAAAATTTCAATACTTCAATTCTGGTTCAATGATGGAACTGATGCAAGAGAAACAATCCATGTAGATGAAATAACTATGTAGTAATTCTTTATACTTACGAATAATATTCTATTTAATACAAAAGTCGAACATCGTAAAAACTGTGAAACGAAAGAAATCGAACAAATATAGTCTTACATGCACAGCTACAATCGTAGATATTCACAATATGTCGCAATTTGAAATGAGAGATTTTATACACTTTCGTTCAGGATCGATTACATTTAAATCATGGATCATATAAAATAGAAAAACATCAAACTAAACAAAGTTTCTCAAATATATTACAACTTGATAGTATAATCCACAAAAATTTGTTTCCTTATTATTTCAGAAGAAACTACCGTTCGACAATTACGTGACTAGAGAGTTCTAAACCATTTTCGATGATTAGACAGTCATAACTAGTTGATAGTTTTTTTTTAAGAAGAACACAATTGTGATAGTATATTCTCCTTAATTCATCTCATGCTCATCCTCATCCTAAGATGCTGAAGAATTCTAATCGAAGTATTATTGTTTTCGTGTAAACTAACCAGTTTATCATCTGACTTAGCACACGTCTATGGCGTTGAGTTAGAGAGCAGTAGCTCAAATAATAGTAGTGGCCGTCATCGACGCGAACATAGTAAACGTCAAGCGTAAGTATATAAATCGTTTCTAGAACGCGATCTTGTTTCTACATTTCAATTCCTCTTCAGACTTCAAGATAATCAAAAAGTATCCGGTGGAACATTTCGACTATTTATATTACACCTCTCCATTGTTTATCCAACATCATGTGGTATATCGCAAGTCTGCAAGAAGAAATTTCTCACAAATGTTCAGAATCTGATGAATGCTCACACCAATTAGTTTTCCTTTAACATTAACATTTGCTGATGGAAAATCAGTTACTACTAACATTAGACTATGCAGTTTGATCACGGACTCGTCGTCGTCGTCATCGTTTTCGAGCGGTTCAAGTCCAGAAGTAGGTAAACAACACTTGAGGCTTCTTTTATACGATTAATGGTATGAAAAAAGGGTGACAATGAGTAAAATTCATACATTTATCATTCGAAAATGAACACACAACAGTGACCCTATCTGTTGACAAGAGTGCCCAAATGAAACGAAATAGTTGCGACTGACAGACCGTTAGAGATTTTATTATATTCTAATTATCCATTGATTAAAAAAATAATCAATTCAAGATAAAAATCAGGATGATCACAACACAATACATAAAATTAATTTTCATCCATCTTTTCAGATGAAGAAAAAAATATTTAATTCCTAAGCAGCTTTTGTTGTTATCACAGATACGATATCAACCATCAGTACTTCGACCACAACTTCGGTAGTCTCCAGCTTATTTGAACAACAAGCATGAGTACAAACAAACGTATATCGTGCAAGTCAATCTGTTCCTCCTTTGATCATAGATAGTATAATCTCATATTAATTGCACACCAGTATGGAAACTTATCAAGGACAAGCATTAGGAGAAAATTTATGACAAGTGGATCAAACCCAATCAATATCGTTTCTATCAATGATAAAAAACATTTTTAGTTAGAAACAATAAATCATAACTGTAATTTGTTTTTTTCAGGTTCAGATCCGGTTACTGAATGGTACATATGAAATATTTAGTTACAATTGAGGATCACCTAGTTTCTCATCATCTACAGAACATTTTACTCAATTAGTTTGGAAATCTACTACGACTTTTGGCATCGGTATTTGCTGTATATTAGCTGGTACATAGATGTATTGTCGTTGCCAATTATTTTTCTGCTAGTAATCATACTGGTCAATTCCCTCAACACGTATCTCGACAAAATTGTTTCTAATGAAAATNCAGCGGAAAATGATGAAATTTTTCACAGTGACATCTTTTCGATTACGTTATCTATCTATATCTATATTTTCCAAATACCACCGTTTGACAAAAAATGAATAGAAACTATCTTTGATGATGAAAGTGGGATTTCCTTTTCTTCTACCACTCTCGTATCCCTTACTAACTCAAAAGAATGATAGCATCAGTATAATGGTAGACTATTTTGAACAATTCGATTTAGTAGAACATATTTTATTTTGATTTCTAGAAATAGATGTCACATTCTCAGTTAGACTATAAGAATATTCACTACATGTTAGTGACTTTTGTCTGACAACCGATGAATCATTTGGTAGAACAAAGAACGAAAGAAAACAGAAGAATATTTTCATCGATTGTTTTAAGGACATATTAAACATTTATCGTTCGAAAAAGAACATTACGACACATTGATCGCCGATCATGTGGAACTTCAATAAATATTCTGAAGCATCAAGTGAGTATAAGATAATTCATATTCAATTTTCTATTTAATTGAGTCATACGAAAGATAAAGTTAAACAATATTTACATTTTTTCATGATTAACATTAATATTAGTTGGATGCCTTTTTTTTTGTTAGTTTGATGATTATCTTCATCTGTTCTATTTTCCATCATTCGTGTTTCAAAGACACAAGAAGTTTAGTAAAAATGATTATTCTTGAATTAAACATTTTCAAGACATATATCAACATTTTAGACGAACAAATATGAAAATATAGGAAATGCTAAAGTATAATAAGACAAATTTCGTGAGGAAGCTTTAAAAGCAGTCAAATAGAAAAATATTTTCGATTCAAAACATTTCTTCGATATCAATTTCGATCAAGACTACACTGAAAATTCATTACCAAGTTCTTTTATTAAAGAGATGAAAATATTGATAAAAATATGTCTTTTCAGACTTTTTTCGCAGAATGTTTCATCTATTTTGATTAGAAACAATTTTGTCGAGATACGTGACTAAATTCAAATTTGTCTTAAAAGCAAATTCGTTATGAACTCTCTCTCTCTCTTACCTTGAAAATATTTCTTCATAATTAGAATACTAAATGTGAAATATGACACTATGAAAACTAATTATTCATTGGACTCTAAGCATTGAGATAATAAGCAAAGAGAAATTTAGAAAGCGTCAATCAAAAGATATTCCACATTTTTCTAATTGTGTAATTGTTTTCTTCTAATGATAGATTTCAATGATGAATTTCCACAAATATCATTGCCATCGGAAACATCTAGTTCGAAACATTTAAATCACCGAACTAGTTCTGCGACTTTTCCACATAGAATGGTACGTAGTTTTGAATATATTGAGTACGAAAACTCATATGTTTAATCTTCAATTTGGTTGCTTAATATCTCATCAAAGATCAAATATTATTTACTTTTTTAGTCAGGATTCTAAGATGACTACGAATGTATTGATTTGTTCGAAATACGGAACATATCAAAGGAACTTTGAAAATTATATATTTTTGTGAATTGATGAAAAGTTGGATTCACAAAAATGTATAATATTTTTGACTTTTATCGTGTGTTTATTTGGATTTAGATACAATTACCACCATCTTCTGGAATATCGACACATTATCAGTTGTAGTCACACAATCGTAGAGATCATTTTGCAAAGTTTCGTTTACGGAAAATGGTCGAACACGACCACAGACTGTAAACCGATCGGAAATATCAATACGAGTTGAGATATAAACCGGTAATACAAAACGTNGATGGAAGTCAAGCGCTTCGGAAAATTGCCCAATATTTGCATATCCTAAACCAACGTTATTATAAGAAATCGCTAAAGTCGGATGATTTTCAGGAAACGCGTTTTGATAAATTTGCAAAGCTTGTTTATAAAAAGAAAGTGCTTTGGAATATTCAGTCATTTTGTTATATACACCTCCAATGTTGTTGTATATTAAACCGAAGTTAGCGTGGCCATCAGGTAAAGTTCTTCGAAAAATTTCCAATGATTTTTCATAATACGAGATCGCTTTTCCATATTCACACATATTACAACACGATTCAGCGAGGTTATTATAAATAGTGGCCGTATCAGGATGATTATAAGAGAAAGTTTTGTGTCGAATGGCGAGTGCTTTTTCAAAATTAGACAGTGCCAATGAATAATTACCCAACTTATTGTACAACGAGCCAATGTGATTAAAAGAAGTGGCGAACTTTGGATGAGCTTCGGAGAAAAGATCCTGTCTGATTTTGAGTGCTTGTTGAAAACAGGAAAATGATTCGGTATTTTCATTCGTATAGAAAAACACCAAACCTATATTGTCGTAAGTGTCCGCTATATGTGAACGATTAGGTGGAGTGGTTTTTTGAAGAATATTCAATGCTTTTTGAAAAGATTCAAGTGCTTTGGAATATTGACCCATGTTGATATACGAACTTCCAATATTGTTATGATTGTCAGCTGATAGACGATGATTTTCAGGAAGAATTTCGAATGCTTTTTCATGAAATAGAAGTGATTGAGAATAATCTTGAATCTCACTATATATATTTCCAATAGCACTATAGACGTTAGCGAAATCAGAATGATCGGGTGGAAGACTTTTCTCGTAGATTTTCAGTGCTTTTTTATAATAACGAAGTGCCTGTAAAAATTGACCCATTAGATAAAAGATATCTCCGATGTTACTGTAAGTAATACCAAGATCGGGATGATTTTCAAGAAGTATTTTATGTTGAATTTCCCTTGCTTTTTCATAATACGAAAATGCGATTGAATACTCACCCAAATTTCTATAAATTCCTGCAATATTATTGTACGACGAAGCTAAATCGGGATGATTTTCCGGAAGATTTTCTTGTAGAACTTGTAGCGCTCGTTCATAGTACGAAATCGCTTTTGAATGTTCATCAATCTCATCATAAACCAAACTAAGACTACTCAAAGAATTTGCCAAATTAACATTCCTTTCTGCAGGAATACTTTGATTCAGTTGAATAGATCTCTTGTAAAAGTCGAATGCTTGATCATAATCTCCGTTTCCACACATGCTTAATCCGATCATATGAGAGAAGTAAGCTTCTTCTCGATCGTTTGTTGATTCTTTTATTAATATGTTGTAAATTTCTTTTGCTTTATTGAATTGACCAATTCTGAGCATTAGTTGACCGAGTCGATCCCATCCTTTTGATCCAATTATTCGTTTTTGAATACTTTCAGTTAACAGCCGCAATTGCACATCGTCATCATTAGTCAATGTTAAATTGACTTTCCAAAAGCGATCATTTCCGTTAATTTGTTTGATTTCTTCAATTCGAAAGACGGAATGCATTGAAAATAGAATTTCGCTTTCTATTTGATGAGCACTACTTTTCTTGATATTTGCGAAGGGTGTTGACGATACTGATGGATTTACTCTTATTTCAAAGAAAATTGAAATAACATCGCGATTCTCTAAATTACTCTCAGCAAAAGCAAATGATACACTTCGAGCAGAACTTGTCGAAAGGAAATTATTGAATGACAATAATCCACCTTGAATTTTTCGTAATTTATCGAAATTTTCATAAGACAAACTTTGTCCTCGAAAAACACGAAATGATCGAGATTTCTTATCACCTTCGTACTGTTCCGAATGAAGAGCAGTGATTTGAGTGTGCAGATCTTGAAGAAAAAATCCCATTTTAATAACCACATCAACTTCCATTAAACGTAATCCTTTATTGAGCATTGTATAAAGAAAATCTTGATATGTATACCACCAGATAGATTTGTCAGAGCAATATTTCTCTTCGAATATTTGAATGTGATTCAATTGAGATTTATTATCAAAATAAAGTTCACGACAGTATTTAATAAATTCCGATTTATGTTTTTCATCGAATTTAATTGTGAGTAAAATTTCTTTTAAGATTTGTGTATACATAAATAATGGATCTAATTCATTGAGATTTTGATTAGTTAAATCAATAAAGCTAATGTTGTCTGTTGCGTGAGATGTTTGTGTGAACGCGTTAATTATCAATGTAATATCATTGTAAACACCTTTGACTTTCGGCGATTGTTTAAAATCAAGTTGATTTTCGTTTAGAATGTAAATGGAATTTACTTGGTGAATATTTAGGAGAAATGGAAGAAAACGAATGTCAGATATTATTAAAGTAATTTCTTCGTCGATATCTGTTATAAAATCAAAACACTGATCAGTATCGGTGAAGATTTCTGCTTTTATCAAGATTTTACGTAACTTTTCTGCTTCTTCGACATCTTCATGTAGCAATACGATACGGGAGCTTTCGATTCGATGGACTTGGTCGGTATTCATTCTTCGTAGGAAGAAATTAATAAATCAACAGCACGCGACAAATTGTCTTGAAAAAGAATACGAAAGCTTTGGTTTTATTCCCTTTTTCTTTTTGTTTATTTAACAGAGTGAAAATTAATGTGAAGTTATGATGCCTTTTTCAAAAGAATTCATTCACCGAACTCGATCAATTTTTATTTTATATTTCTCATTGAAAAAGATTTTTAGTCGAATAGTCATGTAGTGAATAAATGATTAAGTAGTATTTAATTGTCAGGTGCTGATTACGTCGTAGTCGGTTGATTGATAATAATTAGTCGGTTAGATAATATTTAACTAACAGTTACATAATAGTTAATAATCAGTCACTTACGAGTTGGGAAGCGGAAAACACGAAGCTTCGAATTCTATATTTAGAAGTTGAAAACTTGAAGAAGTGGTTTAATACTCGAATCGAGTTAACGATCTCTCCACTACTCTCCCATTACCATTACCATTTTCTGAGAAGCGAAAAAACTTTTCTGCTGGTACTGCGTCGTCTCTACCCGTCATTTTGATCGACTATATAACGAAAGAATGAATAAATGCAGAGGTATTTCTATAGATTAAAATGTTGTGTCATCATATAGAATAGAAAGAAACTTGTTAACGTCATACTCGTTACATTTTAACAGAGATGAAAGAAAAGAGTAGTTGTAATCATACTAGTCACTTCTTTCGTTCTGTCATCATAGTAGTTGATATCTTTTGAAACAGGTATAGAAGAAAACCAACAAATGAATACTCTGCTCATTAAGTCGAGAAGTAATCAAATCGTAACGATGAGCGAAAGTTGTACGTCAAGTCAAGCATTCAGAACCAATGAACTTCAGGGACGTCGATGATTATGGGCTATACGCTTTATTTTAGTGAGAAACTATATAGAAAAGCATTTTCTTTTGTTTCTTTCTGAAGTAGGAGGGTGAGGGTGAGGAGTGAATAGACGAAAGCTTAATTTTGCCTATGAAATTTCTATTTAAGTTATTCGTTGGTATTATGAATTCAATTCCTTTTATTTGGTACAGTTCATCTTCATGTACTCAATCTGGAACTTTCATTAAGTCGACAAAAACGTTTCTGATCTTATCTGTACTATTTCTCGAGTACTCAGTTATACAATTTCTATGAATGAATTTTTGATTTGTATTCTTTTCGAAAGAAAGATTCCGTATTGGAGTGAAACTAATGTTTTCAATTTGTATTGCGATTTGTTTTTTATTAAAACTGGTCTAAGACAATATTTTTCAATAAGATATCGTCAGAACTTCTCTAATGAAAGTCAAACGAATTTGACACATTTTTCGATATCAATTTTCGTTCTTTTCACAACAATATCGTAGAGAGATTCTATTTTCATACATGAATCAGTTCACTCCTATGTTCTTTTGTGTATATCTAATTGTCGAAAGATATGAGAAAATGATACTGAATATGTGCACAGCAGAGAACGAAAACTCTTTTTAGTTTACCGAAGAAAACTTGCTGCTCATGACATACGTAGACAACTGCAAAATTATTCAAAATATTCTTTTTCTCAATAATTTTCCTTCTCTAAAATATGTTTTATTGAAATAGATTAATAGAGAAAAATAAAGTGTCTTTTGATTGCCAAGACTATCAATTTAATACAATATTAACTAAAAGATATACCGAAGTAGATGTCATATTGTTTGAATTGTTGCAGAAAAATCTGAAATAGTCTGACCATATATATTACAATCGTCCTTTGGAAACGTTTCGTCTTATGCGACGTTCATTCGAATATGACGCGATGAAGATCGTCTCAAAGCTGCAGTGTTGTAGCAGTATTTTTGTATATCAACGTATAAGTCAATTTCAATACTTCAATTCTGGTTCATCGATGGAACTGATGCAAGAGAAACAATCCTTTATGCTTACGAATAATATTGTATTTAATATAAAAATTTGGACACATTACAAACCGTGAAACGAAAGAAATCGAACCAATATAGTTTTACATGCGCAACTACAATCGTAGATATTCACAATATGTCGCAATTTGAAATGAAAGATTTTATGCACTTTCGTTCAGGATCGATTACATTTAAATCATGGTTCATATAAAATAGAAAAACATCAAACTAAACAAAGTTTTTCAAAATAATACAACTTGATAGTATAATCCACAAAAATTTATTTCCTTATTATTTCAGAAGAAACTACCGTTCGACAATTACGTGACTAGAGAGTTCTAAACCATTTTCAATTATTAGAAAGTCATAACTAGTTGATAGTTTTTTTTAAGAAGAACACAATTGTGATAGTGTATTCTCCTTAATTCATCCCATGCTCACCCTCATCCTAAGATGCTGAAGAATTCTAAACGAAGTATTATTGTTTTTGTGTAAACTGATAAAAAAGATACTTTTAGAAAGAAAATTGGGTACATCAATAATCACCTTTGAAACAAATATTTTGTTGAGATAGTTATCAACGACCCACGTCTATTATGTGTTAATTAAAATATAACCGTTTTATATAATAAGGTTGAAACATTGGTTTCACCTTTAATCAACACATATTCTTCGGACAACAGATAAAGTTCAGATTTTGATTTCTTATTTGCATTTACACAAAGTATTGTATTTTATTAGTTTCCAGACAATAGATCATGTTAGATTACGACGAATTATCTCATACAATGCAAGAACCTTTGTAATATCGATAGTCACTTTAACATAAACATTATAACCAATATTTTGATGCTTTTTATTCTTTTCTGGGATATCGGAAACACAAAAAATTATGACGGGAGTTGGAATATTCATTTGTTTGGATCTTTTATCAATTTCAGTATTGCTCGTAGTTTCTTTAATTCTGTGTATTTTGAGAACATTGCATTGAATGTTCCAATAGATAAGACAAAAGGTTAGAACATAGATCTTTTATATTCATGAGAATTGTTATGAACAAGTAATGAATCTTGTCTTTTCTCTTTATATGCGGTTTAGAATCGGCTTTTATGACGAATATTTATACTTCAAATCTGAATTCGAACAATATGGATGATACACCAGTTACAAATATAGGTAATATTGCTCGACAAGTGTCTATTGACTTTCTATACTGACTTTCAAATTTATTCTCTAATATCTTAAATTGATTAAATTCAAGTTAGAAACAGCTACCAGTTTATCATCTGACTTAGTACACATCTATATGGCGTTGAGTTAGAGAGCAGTAGCTCAAACAATGATGGTGGTCGTCGCCGATGCGAACATAGAAAACGTGGGGCGTAAGTATATATGTAAAGCGTTTCTAGAATGCGATCTTGTTTCTACATTTCAATTCCTCTTCAGACTTTAAGATAATCAGAAAGTATCCGGTGAAACATTTTCGACTATTTATATCACACTTTCCATTGTTTATCCAACGTCATGCGGCATATCTTAAGTCGGCAAAAAGAAATTTCTCACAAATGTTCAGAATCTGATGAGTGCTCACACCAATAGTTTTCCTTTAACATTAACATTTGCTGACGGAAAATCAATTACTACTAGCATTAGACTATGCAGTTCGAGTACAGGAGCAGGTAAGCAACACTTGAGGTTTCTTTTATACAAGTAATGGTATGAAAAAAGAGTGACAATGAGTAAAATTTCATAAATTTATCATTCGAAAATGAACACACAACAGTGATCCTGCCTGTTGACAAGAGTGCCCAAATGAAACGAAATAGTTGCGCTGACAGACCGTTAGAGATTTTATTATATTCTAATTATCCATTGATTGAAAAAAATGATCAATTCAAGATAATAATCAGCATGATCACAACACAATACATGAGATTAATTTTCATCCATCTTTTCAGATGAAGAAAAAAATATTTAATTCCTAAGCAACTTTTGTTGTTATCACAGGTACGACCACAACTTCAGTATAGTCTCCAGCTTATTTGAACAACAAGCATGAGTAGAAACAAACGTATATCGTGCAAGTGAATGTGTTCCTCCTTTGACCATAGATAGTAATCTCTCATTAATTGCACAAACTTATGCTCAACAATTGTGCAATACTAACACTTTTGCACACAGTGGAAACTTATCAAGGACAAGCACTAGGAGAAAATTTATGGCAAGTGGTTCAAACCCAATCAATATCGCTTCTATCAATGGTAAAAAACATTTTTAGTTATAAAAAAAAATAAATCAGAACTGTAATTTCTTTTTTCAGGTTCAGATCCGGTTACTGCGCGGTACAATGACATGTTTAGTTACATTTGAGGATCACCTAGTTTCTCATCATCTACAGGATATTTTACTCAATTAGTTTAGAAATCTACTAAGACTTTTGGCATCGGTATTTGCTGTATATTAGCTGGTACATAGACGTATTGTCGTTTTCAATTATTTTCCTGCCAGTAATCATACTGGTCAATTCCCTCAAAACGTTCTACAACTTCCATGCAGCGGAAAATGATGAAATTTTTCACAGTGACATCTTTTCGATTACGTTATCTATCTATATCTATATTTTCCAAATACCACCGTTTGACAAAAAATGAATAGAACCTATCTTTGATGATGAGAGTGGGATTTCCTTTTCTTCTACCACTCTCGTGCCCCTACTAACTCAAAAGAACGATAGCAGTATAATGACAGACTATTTTGAACAATTCGATTTAGTAGAACATATTTTAGTTTGATCTCGAGAAATAGATGCCACATTCTCAGTTAGACTACAAGAATATTCACTACATGTTAGTGACTTTTGTCTGACAACCGATGAATCATATGATAGAACAAAGAATGAAAGAAATAGAAAAAACATTTTCATCGATTGTTTGAAGGACATTTTAAACATTTATCGCTCGAGAAAGAACATTACAACACATTGGTCGCCCATAATGTGGAACTTCAATAAATACTCTGAAGCATCAAGTGAGTATAAGATAAAAAATCCATATTCAATTCTATTTAATTTTGTCATACAAAAAAGCAACATCGAAATAAAAAATATTTACATTTTCTCATGGTTACCGTTAATATTAGTTGAATGCCTTTTTTGTTAGTTTGATGATTATATCTTCATCTGTTCTATTTCCCATCATTCGTGTTTCAAAGACACAAGAAGTTCAGTAAGAATGATTATTCTTGAATTAAACATTTTAGACGAACAAATATGAAAGTATAGGAAACGCTAAAGTATAATAAGACAAATTTCGTGAGGAAGCTTTAAAAGCAGTCAAATAGAAAAATATTTTCGATTGAAAACATTTCTTCGATATCATTTCGATCAAGACTACACTATGAAAATTCATTACCAAGTTCTTTCATTAAAGAGATGAAAACTAATTATTAATTGGACTCTAAGCATTGAGATAAGCAAAGAGAAGTTTAGAGAGCGTTGATCAAAAGATATTCCGCATTCTTCTAATTGTGTAACTGTTTTCTTCTTATGATAGATTTCAATGATGAACTTCCACAAATATCGCTGCCATCGGAAACATCTAATTCGAAACATTTGAATCACCGAACTCGTTCTGCGACTTTCCCACATAGAATGGTACGTAGTTTCGAATATATTGAATACGGAAACTCATATGTTTAATCTTCAATTTTGTTGCTTAATATCTCATCAGAGATCAAATATTATTTACTTCATGAGTCAGGATTCTAAGATGACTACGAATGTACTGACTTGTTCGAAATACGGAGCATATGAAAGGAACTTTGAACATTATATATTTGTGTGAATTGATGAAAAGTTGGATTCACAAAAATGTAAAATATTTTTGACTTTTATCGTGCGTTTATTTTGATTTAGATACAGTTTCCACCATCCTCTGGAATATCGACACATTATCAGTCAAGAAACATAAATGAAGGAAGTTTACGAAGAACAACATCAGATAATCGAACAAAAAGAAATTCGAAACCGTTGGTAGAACCATCATCGACATCTGCATTTAGTAAATTAAGGATCAGAAGTACCTATGCTCATATATTTAGTAATGCCATTTCACGTTTTCTATTACCGGTTTATATCTCAACTCGTATTGATACTTCCGATCGATTTACAGTCTGCGGTCGTGTTCGACCATTTTCCGAAAAAGAAACTTTGCAAAATGATCTTTACGATTGTGTGACTACAACTGATAACACAGTTACTGTACATATTGGGAATTTACATCTAAATAAATTAGAAATGAAACATATGACTTTTCATTTGGATAAGATTTTCGGAAAAGATGCATCGAATGAAGATGTTTACAATGTTGTTCGAAAAGTCATTGTGCAATCGCTTCCTCAAGAAAATATTCCACCTGTTGATTCGACTGTGTTCTTATATGGGAAAACTGGAACAGGAAAGTCACGCACTGTCAGTGGAATTACTCAACAATTCGCACAAGATGTATTTCATATTATTCAAAAATCGCGTTATCAAATACGTATTGGAATCTCTGCTGTCGAAATCGTTGCAGGTACAAAAGGATTCATCGTTTCCAAAGACAATATCTGTGATCTTTTCAATAATGGTTCTCTTGTTTACTTTCGAGAAGATGCTAATGGAACGGTACATCTGAGAGGAGCAAAAGAATATCTTTGCGAGAATAGTGCACAAATGAATACATATATACAGAAAGCTAAAGCCATCCGACGAACACAAGCGACTACTCGTAACTCGGAATCATCTCGATCGCATCTTATTTATTTTATATTTATACGCAATGCAGCCGATCATTTCGAAGATGGACAAATTCTTTCTAAAATCACTTTTGTTGATTTAGCAGGCAATGAAGGACAACAAGATTCTCTATTTTACAAAGGTGGCAGCGATCAAATCAAAGATTCAACATCAATCAATCGTAGTTTAGCCAGTTTACAAGATTGTATACGTTCTTCAGCCGATGGAACAAAAGTAATTCCGTTTCGTGGAACTGTTTTAACTCGTCTTCTCAAAAATTGTTTCTTTTCAAAAGAATCTAAAACAATTTTCATTGGGACAATATCTGCATTACCGATGGATGCTGAACAAAGTATACTCACTTTAAAATACGTAGGTCTGATCAAATGGACTATACAAGATTTCATTATCGAACAAATCGACAAGTTAAATGCTATTTTATAAAAGATGAGTCAGGTGAAAAAAATGTTTAAACGAACAGTCACCTTCTCTCTTACTCATTTCATCCTTTCTTATATAAACAGATTAAATCATCAATCATGACGGAATAAGATCTCTATGAATTTCGAAGTTTTGTATTTTATTCGAGAATAAATTCATTTTACGAGTTAATTTCAAGTCAAAAATGAAGTTATGAAAGATCTGCATCTATCTGACCTATGTTAATATGATGATTGAGTAACGAGTAAACAAATCTCACATTGGTGAATTTCATCTAAAAAGTCATTTCTTTTGAAAGAAATCAATACCCTTTTTTTTAAATTAAAGTAATAATGAGAAGAAGATGTGCATGAGGTAGTTTTCACATAAACAGCACATAGTCAAAATTTTGTTATAAAATAGTAGAAAGTACATTGGCACAGAAACCATCGTGAAAGTGATATGCAAAGGTATTCTGTAGTTTATTCTCAGTAGTGATCTTCTAGTTTCGGTTTCCAGTAAGTTTTTGCTGAGAGACAAGGTTTTCATAAAGCCCTTTCTGAGCACATAGTTCCGTATGCGTACCCATCTCAACAATAGAGCCGTCGCGAAGCACAACGATCAAATCAGCATCCTGTATAGTTGCCAAACGATGAGCGACGACAAGAACAGTTCTGTTCTTCATTGCTTCATTGATACTTGCTTGAACGATTTGCTCAGTGGTCGAATCCAATGCACTTGTAGCTTCATCCAAAAGAAGTAGATTTGGGTTACGAATCAAGGCACGAGCAATGGCAACTCTCTGTTTTTGCCCACCAGAAAGTTGCGCACCTTTATCACCGACTTCCGTTTCATACTTGTCAGGCAAACTAATGATAAAATCATGAATATTGGCTTTCTTGCATACTTCCATGATTTCTTCCGGAGTAACAGAAGAAGGATCAGCATGACCATAGGCAACATTCTCCGCAATCGTTGTGCTGAAAAGAATGGGTTCTTGACTGATGATGGACATATTTGATCGAAGTTCGAATATATCAATATCCTTAATATTCTTCTTTCCCATCAAAATTTCACCACTGTCGACATCAAAGAAGCGCATCACAAGAGAAAGAAAAGTCGATTTGCCGGATCCACTTGCACCAACAAGCGCGACAACTTTTCCTTTCAGCACCGAAAGAGAAATATCGTTCAAGACTGGATGGATATTGCGTCTGTTCGAGTACGAAAATGTGACATGATTGGCGTCGACTCCAGAAAGTCCGTCTTTCACATTCGTACTTCGTGGCAATTTATTAAATCGAGGGTACTTGTCCATTTTTTCACCATCGTCAATAATTTTGAACATACTAACAGCAGAGGTTCGGCCTTTCATAAAAGCTGGTAATGCGTAGTACATCCATCCAATTGCTTGAGAAGAATACAAGATGATATAGAGAGCACGAATGATCTGTTCTGGTGAGTAAGAATGATTCAGGATAAACTGCATCGAATACCAAAACGTCACGGCATAGGCTAGAAAGTCAGAGGCGGATTTAAAGCCAACTCCAAATGCCGCAACTCTGGCGAGTCTCATGGAGCAGTTATAAGTTTTCTTCGCTTCCGTTCGGAAGAGATCAACAAACGTATCGTGTCGTCCAAGATAATTGACCGTACGAATATTCTGAATGGTTTCAGTGGCTAATTGGCACGATTGTTCATGAACATTCTTCGTTTCATCGATGAGTTTATCCAAAGCATTCAGTTCCCAAAAAACACCAATACTCAGGATAGGCACCATAGCAATACTGACCAAAGCCAATTGCCAAACATTGAAGAAAGAGACGACAACAGCAATTCCGAATGCACCAATAGCCTGGACTATTAAGCCCATTTGAGGGCCACCAACAACTCGTTGGATGTAATCAGCTTCAGAATCCATACGAGCAGCAATGGCCCCGGTGCTATTCTCTGGCTTCGTAAAATAGTCCATATCATGTTGCAAGAGACCTTGAAAGCACGCTACTCGCATTCGGCATGAGACGTGTTCACCAACAAGGGCGTAGAATGTTCTTCGCACAACGGGAATGAGGAAATCCAGAACTGCAAGTCCCAAGAAGACCAATGTCCAGTAGTGGACTGTTCTTTGGTGCTTTGCAGCATCTTCAGGACGTTCGTTGAAAATAGCAACAATGGAAGCCGTGGCAGTGGCGAATAGGGATAGAAAGGTACCATTGATCACACTGGTAAACAGTGCTCCAAACATATAACGAAAGTCAGGCTTTGTAAAGGAAAAGACCCGAAGCAACGGAAATGAAGACAGCAGAGAGGATAAAATTGATTGCTGTCCATTTGAATCGCCGGAGATTTTCACAGTAACTGGCCTGTTCACTTCATCTTCTGACCTTGCATTTCTTTTATCTGTCAATTCGTCATCATTGGTGTTTACACTGCTTGGCTCTTCATTGTCCTTCTTCAACATTTGAGCTTTGACCAGTAGAGCATATGCACCATTTTCATCATTTTCTAAGAGAGATTGATGAGTTCCCATCGCAATAATTTGTCCTTTGTCCATCACAACAATCTTGTCCGCATTTTGAATTGTAGATAAACGATGAGCGATGACAATGGTAGTTCGAGACTTCAAACAGTTGTTGATAGCATCTTGAACGAGCCGTTCTGATTTGGTATCAAGAGCCGAAGTGGCTTCATCCAAGAGCAAGATACGAGGATTACGAACGAGACATCGAGCGATTGCAATACGTTGCTTTTGTCCTCCCGAAAACGAACTGCCACCTTCACCAACGTAAGTGTCATATCCATCTGGTAGTTTATCAATCGTCTCGTGAATGTTGGCTTGTTTGCATGCTTCGATCACTTCTTCCAATGGAACTTTTTCTTGTTCGCCAATACGAGCTCCCCAACAGATATTTTCATAAATTGTCGCACCGAATAGCACAGGCTCTTGACTGACAACGCCGATCATATTTGTCAAAGAGCGCTGATTGTATTGATTGATATTTTCACCATCGATAGTAATGTTTCCTTCATCCAGTTTGTAAAGCTTCGTCAGAAGACTTATCATCGTCGACTTTCCTGATCCACTGTGTCCGACAAGAGCAACCATCTGTCCTTTGTTTATCTCCAAGGAAATATCTTTGATCACTGGAATATCATTTCTGGAAGGATAGGCAAAGGAAACATTCTGAAATGAAATGTCCCCTTGAACTAAAGATGCATCAATTTCCTTTTTGTGCCTTAATTTCTTTGATGCTCGTGCGCTCTGTTCGATTATGGTGAATATTTTACCAGCGCCAACTCCAGCTGCACGAACCTCGGTAATAATTTCCAGTTTCTCACCGAGAATTTCCGCTCCAAGCAGTAACAGAAGTAAGGCTTTGAGAATGTAAACACCGTTCGAACCGTTTTCAAAAAGACGAAAGCCGTAATGAATACCGAAAGCGTAGATTGCATTAAAATAAAAGGAAGTGAATCCGATTTCCAGACCAGAAACAACTCCTTGACGAATGCCAAACTTTTTTCTTTGCTCCAAAAATTTTTTATACTTCTCCACCGCTCGTTCTTCTCCACAGAATGCTTTTACAGTGCGAATGCCAGAAATAATTTCGGTAATAACTGTCCCAGCTTCTGCACTTGACGTCTGAATATTCGAAATGATCCGCGATAAAACATTGAAAGAAATCGTACTGGAGATAATCAGGACGGACATTAAAACGAAGAGAATGATTGAGAATTTGAAAGTGATTATTAATGCGAACACAACTGCGATAACAAATGTTGATATTCCTTCGAGGACTTGACCACACAAATCGGATATTCCGTTTTGAATAAGTCCGATGTCACTGGTGAGTTGAGTGACTAATTTTCCGGAAGCATGGATGTCATGCCAGGCAATCTGCTGCTTGATTATGGCTTCGTATAGCTTGGGTCTTAGTTTGAGCACAAGTCTTTCCGAGACCATCGTCCACAAGAAAACTCGGCTGAATGAAAGAATGAAATAAACAATAGCCAGACCGAAAAATAAGATCACAACTTGATGAGCATCTGTCTTGAATTTATCTTGTGCGAGTTTTAATTGCGTTGCAGTAGCATTCTTTGGAATGTTTGAATAATCGGTCATGATCTCTGAGATATAGACGAATAGATTCGTCCAGGCAAATGAATGCGAGCCAAGAAGAATACTGGCAACTACTGCACCCATGAGTATCATCAAATCCGATGACGAGCTGTATCGAAATATTTCATAAATCAGTATCGGCGATTCGCTGTTGTCCTCATCCTCGCTTGAAAACAAATAGTTCCAGACCTTCTTCACTTTGGTTGTACAAGAGTCCTTCTTTGTCGTAACCTTCACAGTGCTATAGAGAAGCGATTCCATCGCGTTGTTATCACTTGAAGAAGAGTTCTGCAGAATGGTAATAGTCTCTTGCTCTTCAGGAGGATTCTTAGCAATCATCATGAGTTGATGCAATCAAATTGAGAAAATATTGTAATCTAGGTATGGTGCGAATTTGTTTCGTATTTCATTGAAAGGACACTAAAATAAATTAAAAATTTTGTAAGTCAGATTAAATGTCATATTGTAGTTTTCGGCGCTGTTCGGTAGAACAGTAAATTCGAAGTCGAACAAATACTAAAACGATCGTATCCCAGAGTAGAAGCCGCTGGTGAACCGATATGCATAACTCAATAGAGAATTGCGTCAGCTTTCGAATAGTATAGTTACTTGGTTAAATATTGACTGGAAAACTATCGTAAAGTCAGAAATACCACGTCTAATCGTTGCCTTGTTAGAGTATGAACGTTTCGAAAGCAGCTGTTTTCTTTATCGGTATCACGTGTAATAATAAGAAATGCATTTATGAGTATGTTTCAAATAATTTTTCTTTCCTTTTTCCTCTCTGACCTGTTGTTGTTGTTGTTTTTTTGCCTATTCTTTCTTATTTTTCCTTTTCTTCTTTCTCCTCGTTTTGTCTGTTCTATATTTTCCTCTTCTCTGCTTTCGTTCTCACCTTGCTTCGTAATGATGCCATTGAAAGATAAACGAGAGGGCAATATTGGACAAAATGAATTATTCATATGCCGCACTCCGTGCATCAATTCGTACAAGGCTAAAAATCAATTTGTCGCGAAATGAAAACTTGTCGCATACTCACTAGAAGATGAAGTTGTCTCCTACTATTTTTCGATGATGTGCAAACCGAGAAATGACTGACATACTATAGCTTATCACAGTCTTTTTTAACCGAATTTAAGGAACGCACAATTTGATGTGTCTATTTGGTACAAAACCGATGCCTACGCTCGCTTTCTCGGTGGTTCATGCTTAGAAGGGAAAGAAGAGTTCAGCTGCCGAATGTCATTGGTTTTAAAATACCAACGAGGCTCCGTAGCAACAACTTGATTGTAAAATAGAGATTTCATGACGAGTTAGAAATGGTCGCCTCAATCTGATTTTCGAAACTACGCTGCTCCACCAACATGGTCCCGCAATAATGTGTTCGCTCATTCAGTATCAGAAAGGACAACGTCCGTTCACTCTTCCGTTTTATGAGATACAAAACGGAAGGAATTCCTGTTTTCTGAAGCGTACTTCTAAGTTCCTCTGTAGGATTACTTACTAAAAACGAAGTGTTCTGAGCTCACATGTAAGTTCAATCGACAGATTGAACCATGAATTGACTAGAAGTTTCTCGATTCTTTGTAGATGTTGAACTTTGCCCCACGAAATATAGATCTGTCTGCAAAAACTCACTGTTATCAAATGCGACGTCTAAAGGTATCTTATCATCTTGAGCGTGGGTGAGGGTGTGGATATGCGTTGTTTTCATCAGTCACATACAAACATACACTATTCACTAAGAATATATTCATCTAGATTGGCGTAAAGAAGGTTCAGTAACACCGATGAAAGATCAGGGACAGTGTGGATCATGTTGGACTTTCGTTGTTACGGAAGCAAGTTATCCATATGAAGCGATTACTGATTATTGTCACTTCAAGAAGGAAAATGTTGGCGCCACTAACACTGTAAGTTTTGTTTTGTTTTTTTTTGTTCTAGTTTGAGCTAATTCATAACTCATTCTTTGACTATTCGAGAGTTAAGTCAATGTGGCGTCAGGAAATGAGACTGTTCTGCAAATGGCCATTGCTATTGATGCATCCCAGAAATCGTTTCAATTTCACAACGAAGGCGTTTATTACGACGAAAATTGTTCAGCAGCAAATCTGGTTCATGCTGTCTTAGTCGTAGACTATGGCACAAATGGATCAAAAGAGTATTTTATTGTCAAAAAGTCATGGGGCCCATCGTGGGATCAAGAAGGTTACGTATGGATGTCGCTTAATGCAGGGAACCAGTGTAGTATTGCTACAATGACTGGCTATCCGCTTGTTTAATATGATAATTTGAAAAAGAAAAGAAAATCTTTTGATATCAAAGTATTGAATAGAATTTCAATATGTTTGATGATTCCTCAAAGAAGAATTGACGTTAAAACGGATTAAAATGAGATGATAAAATTCATATAGGATTATTCGTACATTGACATTTGAAAAAATTTTCTTTTGTTAAAAAGAATGTTTTCATCAATAACAACAGATACTTATGTGATCTTATTATTAAATACAATTTTATTTCAATTGAATTCTCTTCTCAGTTTATATTCGAGAATTTTCTCTCGATTTCTATCAACATGGAGTGTTGATTTAGGAAGTGTAAAGGAAATTCTTTGTAAATTTCGTGTTTGTATTTCTTTGAATTGATGAATCAAGTGTTTTTTGCTTGTTAATATTAGTAACAATTGATCAATAGGTTTTATCAAATCGAAATGTTTATTAGTGACAAAAAAATTCATTAAAAACTACTAAAAAAGTTTTTGTTCGTCGTTTAATATTTCCAAGTATCTTTGAAATTCAAGAGATTTTTTGTTCTGAAAGGCAATTTAAGAAATACTCCATTAAAATGTTATTCGAAAACAATTGAATGTGCAATTCTTCTTCTGATTTATCATTTGATAATTATTTTCCTTCCATTCATTTCTATGTTAACAATAGACGAACAAATCAACAAGAAAAAAAAGATCGAAATTTATTATCAATTCTTTTCTCATTCAAATTCTTCTTATTCGTTTATTTTCATTTTCATTTACTTTACCAAAATTATATTCAACAATAACAAGAAATTCTTTCAAATTAATCATCTTTTTAGTTTTTATGAATAGAAAAAAATATTTAATGAAAAATGAACATTGAAATGATATTTGATTTTCAATTTAGTAAATATCGTCAATGATTATTTGAGATTTCTATTCAAATTTTGTAATTAATTAATCAATATTTAGTTTTCTGATTAATCCGATGGATAAGAATTATTCTTTTGCAAATATGTGCATCTTAAAGAGTTTAATAGAAATTAGAGAAATATTTTTCAATAATTCAAAATAACAATTTGAAAATATTCAATTGAAAAAGAAATTGTTGAAAAGAAAAGTGATCATCTGACATAATTAGAAAATGGATACAACAGTAGATGTATTTATCATTAAAAGAATCTTTTTCTTATCTCATATGATAAGCTGATAGGTGAGTATCTATCAGAATGAAGAATCATTCAAACAGAAGAAATTATACAGAAAGAGAAAAACAAATCTTTTTCTTTTGCACCGAAAGTATGATTAATAATGTATTTTACGGATCAATGCTTTCAAAATAATCCATGATCAGTTATATTTATATTTTATGTATTTTTTCTTCTTTACCTATGTAAATATATTTTCTCTTTTTCAAATCAAATGAATAAACAATCAACTTCAATGGAAGTAATGTAGAAATTCATATAAAAATCACATTTCTTCAAATGTTTCTTTATTTGTAGGTTAATGTCAATGGTATAGATGAGAATATTTTCTCACTAACCGATGTTTCACTAACTACAAACGATATTATTCAGAAAGAAAATAACGATGAAATTGAAGATAAATTAATTTCAACAAAGTAGAATTTCTTCTTTTCACGTTAAAAATACAAATTTAATTGATTTCAAATAGAAAATCTTGGTGTTCAATATTAAATCCAATTGTTCAACGAGTTCTTGGATTTAGTTTATTTTCAGTTATGGCAATTCTTCTTGGAACACTTATTGTTTGTTACACAACACCAAAACCGACAGGTAAATTTTCCAAATTGTCATTTTCACCAAATTTCGAATTTTCTATGAGAATTCAGTGAAAAAATGTGAATTAAACTTCGTTCAAACAAATCCAAATCCAATTGAATATAATTATCGTCCACGATCAGTTGCTACATGTGATTTTAATAACGATAATTGGTTAGATATTGTCATTGTCAATTCTGTTGTAAATAGTATTGGCATATTTTTGGGAGATGGTAAGGGAACTGTACATAAATCGATAACACTTTCAACTGGTTCTGCATCTAATCCACATATGGTTGCTGTTGGACATTTAAACAATGATACTTGGATAGATATTGTTGTGGCAAATTTCGGTACAAATAGTATTGGAATCTTTTTTGCTATTGGAAATGGATCATATGAAAATATGAAAAGTTTCTCAATAGGATCATCACGACCTATTTGGATTCTTCCAATTGATATAAATAATGATACATTACTTGATATCATTACAGTTAATTATGGTACGAACAGTATAAGTATATTCTATGGAGATAAAGAAAAGATTTTGTCCAATCCAGTGACATTTTCATTAGGTTATGATTCTTTACCGATGTCAATTACTGCTGCTGATTTGAATAATGATAATTATATTGATCTTGCTATCGCTAATTATGGTACAGATGATATTACTTTACTCTTTGGAGATAAGAATCAAACTTTCTTAAATAGACAAACATTTTCCACAGGTATCCATTCTCATCCATATGCAATTGCCATTGGTCATTTAAATCATGATAATCTCGTAGATATTGCTGTTGCAAATTTTGGATCGAAAAGTATTACTATATTTTTCAGTTATATCAATGGAAAATTTCAAAATCAAACGTCGTATGCGATCAATAGTGCTGCACCGTGTGCAATTGGTATTGCTGATTTAAATAACGATCAATTATCTGATGTAATTGTTACTAATGTAGACAGTAACAATTTGGGTGTATTTTTAGGAAATCATTATGGAACTTTAACAGGTCCAAAATTCTATTCAACTGGATCATCTTCTTCGATTTCATTGGCTATTAATGACTTTAATAATGATCATCGATTGGATGTTGTTATTGTCAATAATGATACGAATAGTATCAATATTCTTCTAGGATATTATGAAGGATTTCCAATTTCACAAACATACTCTGTTAGTTCATCACCATACTCTGTAGCTGTTGGTGATATAAATAATGATGATTATTTAGATTTTGTCGTTGTTGATCAATATGATGGAACTCTGAATATCTTTCTTGGATATGGAAATGCATCATTTACTACAAACACGATTTATTCTGGTTATTCTAATTTATATACTGTAGTTCTCGGTGATTTAAATAATGATAATTATTTAGATATAGTTGTAACTTACTCTGCTGGAGAACAAGTAAACGTTTATCTCGGTTATGGAAATGGATCATTTTCCGAACTAGATTTTTATTATGTTGGTTGGTATCCATGGTCTGCTGCACTTGGTGATTTCAATAACGATACATATTTGGATATTGTTGCTGCCAGTACATATTATAATGATATAAGTATTCTTCTTGGAAATGGTGATGGAACTTTTCAAGATGAAATTATATACACTGTTGGTTCTTCACCACAAGGTGTAACTGTTGGTGATTTTAATAATGATAATCGATTAGATATAGTAACTAGTAATGCAGGTGGTAATGATGTCAGTGTTCTGTTAGGTTATGGTAATGGTAGTTTCATGGAACAACAACGATTTGCAATCGGATCTTCATCATGGTCATTAACTGTCGCTGATGTCAATAACGATGAACGATTAGATATCATTACTGCTAATCAAGGTAGTCAAGATGTAAGCGTTTTACTTGGTTATGGTAATGGATCTTTTCACAATCAAACTAGATATCAAACTGACTATAATCCACGTTCTGTCACCGCTTGTGATATTAATAATGATACTTATGTGGATATTGTTACTGCTAATACCAATGGAAACACGATCAGTTTATTATTAGGATTTGGAAATGGAACGTTTGCCAATGAACTAAGATATGCAACCGGTTCCATGCCGAGATCTGTAGCTGCTGGTGACTTCAATGATGATCAACGATTAGATGTTGTTGTCGCTGATCAATCAGACGGAACCGTCAAATTACTACTTGGTTATGATCGAGGAGCTCTATCAAACAATTTCGTGTTGTCATCTGCTAGTGGTTCTCGCCTAAAATATATTGCAGTTGATGATCTGAATAACGATACAAATTTAGATATGATTGTTGCAAATTACGGTACCGGAGATGTTGGTATCTTGTTTGGTAATTCCAATGGTACATTTCAAGATCAGATTGAATATGCAGTAGATTCCAATACTTATCCGTACTCATTGGTCCTTCAAGATTTTAATAATGATGGACATACAGATATTGCAGTTGCGAATCGAGGTGGTAACAATGTTGCTATGATGCTTGGAAATGAAAATGGAACTTTTATAAAGCAAATTACCTTTGGTAATGATTTTAGCATTTCTCCATTGTTGGTCGCTGCTGGTGATTTTAATGATGATGGACGATCAGAAATTGCTCTCATACATGATCAAATAGATAACATCGATTTATTTTTCTCATACGACACAGGAACTTTTACTTTGAAATATACATATGATGCCGGTTCTCTTCCAGTAAATGCAGCTACTGGTGATTTTAACAGCGATACTTATTTAGATGCAGTCGTTGTTAATCATTGGGCTGGTACTTTCAGTGTCTATCTGGGAAGAGGTGATGGTTCCTTCACCAATCAAACTGTTTATAATGCTCATTTCTATTCGGATTCTGTCGCTGTAGGTGATCTAAATAACGATAAATCATTAGATATCGTAATTACAAATAATTTAGATAATAGTATTAGTATCTATTGGGGTTTTGGAAATGGATCATTCTCGAATGAAACCTCTTATTCGGCTGGTAATTGGCCAACTAGTGTCGTTCTGTCCGATTTTAATAACGATACTCTATTAGATATCGTTGTTGCTAGTTCAAGCTCTTATTATATCAGTGTTCTAATTGGCAAAGGTAATAACACATTTGCCAATGAAGTTACGTATTATGGTGGATGGTATTTATATTCATTATCGGTTGGTGATTGTAATAAAGATGGAATAATAGATATTTTTGTTGCCGATTCCTATTACAGTGGTGTAAGTGTTCTTCTCGGATTAGGTGACGGATCTTTTAAATATAAAACATGGTTTGCAGTTGGTAATAAACCAACATCATTAGCTGTTGGTGATTTTAATGAAGACAATAACTTAGATATTGTTGTTGGTAATAGTGGTAATAGCACAATAAGTGTACATTTAGGTTTTGGAAATGGATCATTTTCCACGGGAATAACACATTCTACTGGAACTTCCACAACGAGTATCAATGTTGCTGATTTGAATAAAGATAAACGATTAGACATTGTTATTACTAATTTTGCTGATAATATGATGAGTATTTTTCTTGGTTTAGGCAATGGATCTTTTTTTGATCGAGTTATATATTCAACTGGTTCTAATCCTATGTCAACTGTGATCACTGATTTCAACAATGATACTCGATTAGATATTCTTCTTGTAGTTAATGGTGCTTTTCAAATGAATATCTATCTTGGTTCAATCAATGAAGCCTTTGTAAAGAAAATGTCACTTGCAACTGGTATTGGTTCTCAACCAAAATCATTAATTATTGGTGATATCAACAATGATGAACATTTAGATATTGTTGTAGCAAATTCAGGTACAAATACTATTGGCGTTTTTCTCGGATATGGAAATCTTTCTTTTACGGAACAAATGTTATATTCAAATGATCATTCTCCTCAATCTCTTGCTATGGGCGATTTTAATGATGATACTTTGATGGATATTGTTGCTGCTAACTATAAGAATGATAATATTGATGTATATTTTGGTCGCGGAAATGGAACTTTCTTTCTAAACAACATAACACTTGAAACTGGTTCACAAACGAAACCATACGCAATTGCTGTTGGAATGTTCAATAATGATACCTTCTTAGATATTATTGTCGCTAATTATGGAAGTAATAATGTTGGCATCTTTTTGGGATATGGTGATGGTTCGTTTATGGATATGAAAGTTTTTGCAATTGGTTATGGATCCCTTCCGTTTTCTATTCTTCCTGGTCATTTCAATAATGATCAAATGTTGGATTTTGTAGTGGCCAACGAAGGAACTGACAATTTAAAGATCTTCTTACAAACGTGTTAAATTGTCTTCATAGATGAAAGTTGTTTTATAGTCTACAAACAGTACTTACAAAAGAGATCGCTCATTTTCAATGTCTTTGTATCGATAAGAATAGCGAGGTAAATCTGATCAAATTGTTTTATATTTTGCAACATTTTGAAATTCAGAAAAGATCAAATTTTCAAGATAATTTCTTGATTTCATTCAGTTTTCGTTATTTACAACAACTAATATTCTATGTTTGTTCCTAAACAGAAAAAAAAAACAATGTATTACGAAGTTTGAAAATATGTGAACCAGTTCGAATGGAAATACATTAACGAAAATGTTAACTGTAGGGTGTCGCACTTTTGATTCAATTCTTTTTCAACTCAATCAATTGAAAACTCGAGAATAAAATGAAACGATCAAATCCGAAAGAAGAAAAATCGAAAGACCAGTGAGACCGTCGAGATAAAGATAACCAACATGACCAGCAGTTGGTTGACAATCGCCTACAAAAACTGTTCATGTAAAACTATGATCGAAGTGAGTATGATCAATAGATAAATGTTCGAATTGCCAAGGATAAGTGTATAAAAATATGAATGTATTTGTCGAAAACGACTATGAAAACAACGTTCTTTTGCTCCAGCATCATAATGACGTAAAATGAAACTGAAAAATAAATATCCAAACAATAATAATTATTGATTTCTTTCAATGAATATCGATCGCCTTCAACAATACTTAGCATTAAGTTTCTAAGAAGTGAATCACTTCCATTAGTTATAATTATGAATATGTTCTTCCGATGTTGATATCATAGAGTTTTCCATCTGAGAGAAAAAAATATTCGTAAATCATCACCAAGATTCCAATCGAACGTGGTTTCTGATTCAACAAAATCGACACTATCAAAACAAACTAATGAACATGCTGAAAAGAAAGACAAGATTGAGAGTGAGAATGTTTTCTTCTCAAGAATGAGAACTGTTACTCAACGGTAAATGATAATGAAGAAGAAATTTACTGATAAATTTTGAAATGTTTTCTTCACTTGTTAATTAAAAAGATAAAATTTGACGAAAAAACAAAAAGTAAAAGTGATTTTGAATTCTAATGTGAAACATGTTATTTCTTTTTATTGATTTATGTAATCAATATGATTTCAAAAAACATCTTTTTCTCAATTAGATTTTCTTTTTAGAAAAACAACATTTCAGTACATTAACTAAAAAATCTTTAAATTTATTTTCTTCGTTTACTGAAAATGTAATTGCATGTGTTCTATTAATTTTAGATTCAATTTGAAAACTAATCTTCATAGTCAAGTCAAAACTTTCAAATCTATGATAAAAAGATTTCTAATTGTTTATTCTCAAAAGTTTTAACTACGATTACTTTGGATAAAACTGTATTCAAACTCTCTTATAATTATCACGATTGAATTCTTTGAATTTTCTCCAATGAATAATAAAAGTTTATAAGACTTGTATTTTCTTGATTTTGCAAATTAATCTTTCTAAATTGATTTTATGATGTGAAATATGTTACAAGTATAATTTTCTTTTTATCCGAAAATCACATAGCTGAATATTTTATTTGTCATATTATTCAAGAGAAGAAATCATCAAATGAAATATTAATAAATCAATTGATTTTTCATTTGATATTTTCTTCGTTAAGTACTTCACGTATTTTGAAATTCCATCTATCACAACAGTTTTGATGGTCATAGAATCGAACTTATTAATAATCTTGAAGAGATCGTCGAAAAAACTCGAATTGAACGTATTTTATTGACATGAAATAATAATTGTATTGCAATATGAATATCTGTAGAGCAATTGTCACATATTTGTGTCTCGATTCTTTGGTCATATATCAAGGATTTTCTTTTCTTTTTATTCAATTCAAATCTATCGATTTTGTCTTCATTAATAATAAGAAATTAAGAATATATGAAAAATCATCATATAATTCATACAGATGAGACAAAGAATTTATAACAATCAGAATGATATCATAATAGAATTAAACGTGTTTTCATTATAGTAGAACTCATAGAGAACTTTTCCGTTTATTTCCATCAAATAATAATGAAAGACTTCTTGTTCTAGACTTTCATACAAATTCTACTTCTGTTCGAGTATCAATCGTCCTCTCATGTTGTTGTTTTTTCTTTTCTGTGTATTGAATCGAAAAATATAATTCGAGATATTTCAATGCACTTTTCGTGTTTTTTCTTTCATATCGATGATCGATGTTAATATATGATAAAAGGCAGAATAGCGATTAACTCTCTAAAAAAACAACGACAATTGAACCGTCTGTGTTTCAATTGAATATTTATCAAATGATTTACTTGAAATAAGAAGAATTGAAACGAAGAGAAAAAGAACATGTTTGTTATCATTTCTCTTTCTTTTCTCTCACAAAAGAATAAAACATAGTTCGCTTCGTTTTTTTATCTAAATATTTGATATTACATTCGTCGAATGATTTATTTATTTTCAAAAACTCTTATATTCTCGTTTGTAATGCGTATTCGAAAAACTGGCCAAATCTATCTCGTCGATTTTGTAATTCCACATGTGCAAGAGATTTACAATCCCACAAGGCATTCAATCAAATAAACGTGTCCGTCGAATTTCTTCTTTGGCATCATTATATTTTTCATTTATTATCTTATACAATTCTACCAGCAACTATTTTAATTGTGACTAAGAAATGCAGATTAGTTTAGACTAATGTTCTATTTTCTTCCCATCAACATCATTTGCATTTCTTTCAGCTGTTTTAAAATGTTTTCGTACTCAAAGCCAATTGTTGGTAACATTCAAAATCTCGTTTAACAAACATTTTAACCTTAGTTTCTTTAATATTTTTATCGTGTTACTTTCCTTGTGCAATCGTCCAAACGTTTTCTACGATAATCATTGATTATTATTCAATTCATTGTAATATTCTTTTGCTTTTGAAAGATTCGTCGAACATGAAGTTGTTAAAAGTGATCAGTCATCGCCATAGAACAATGTTTATCGTCATCGTCAGTGTAGATCTTATGAATATCACATCGGAATCATAGACAATGAGAAAAAGGAAATAAAAAAGGGGAGTTCTTTGTTCATTGCATACGGAATGATTCGAGAGGTTCCATATTTCATTTGGAAAAGTTTGAATTTTTGTGGAGAGAAGTTATTTTGTGTTAAAATCGAACGCTCAAACAGAGAAGATTTTGTGAGATAGGAAATCAGCAGACATTTTCAGACAAACTATTTTTATGCTAATTTTTATTCACACACTTCATTTAATGTCTGAGCTTTTCTACTAATTTACATTTTATGGATGTTGAAAAACGAATCACGAACAATCGAAACGCAAAAACCGATTTTTAACGATGAGAATAAAGTTATTCAGTATCCCGAACCGTTTTCAGCCTCGAATCGAATATCATTAAATGTTTTGACATAATGGCAAATGTTCATCTGTAGGAATTCTCATACCAAATAATGAGACGTTTGCATATTTATTTGATTTAGTAAATAAAACTGAAGTCGATTCAGTACGTATATTCGGGAAGAGTCAATCGAGAGTTAATAATTATCGAGTAAATTAGTTTTTGAATGCACAATGTCAAACTCTGATGTATCTTCTTCAGTGTTAACCTTTTGATTCAAACGATAATAAATCTAAATGAATTTGTGCATCCACTGACTTTGTTTCGTGATTCTTTTATTGAAATTTGTTCTCAAAATCTTTTTTAGTAACGAGATATTCGTTTCTTTTGTCTAATTGACAAAATTATTTCGTTCCAAGATGAATGTTTCTTTTTCGATAAAATGAATTTACCCTAAACATATTTGTTCAAGCCAAAGTTGTCTTTTATTATCCTTTGAAGACAAATGAAGTCTTCAAGCTCATTCTATTCTAATAAATTTTAAAGGGAAAAAAATCAGAAACAAAGACAAGAGCATCAACATTTTTTTCATCATATGAAAATGAAAGATAAATGAACATTTTATTACTTATTATACATAGACTATTTGTGTTTATCAATCAAATTCTTTCTCGGCGTATCGTTTTTCTGCTTTCTTAAATGAAAACTGGGCTAAAACAAAAAGTTTTGTGAAATAAGTCCGTTGCAATTTGACAGTCCATCTGACGAATTAAAATATTTGTTGACTTCGCTTGAAAAAGATCCGATTTTCAATACGACAACCATAATCAGATTCCGATCGCGACCGCTCCCAAACCAAATTTCTGTATCATATTTACGCAATACAGATCACTGACCACCAAGTAAACTGATAAATTTGATTCGAAAAAAAAACAGCATATTCATCAAATCCAAATTGTTTCTATAGAATATTCTATTCCTCTTCGAAAAAGTAAATGATCACTTGCGGATGTTCCCTCGAGAGATAAAAGCATGAACTACGATTAATTATATTTTGTTTAAACACTAATGTAGCCCAAGACTTTTATAAACGGTGGCATAGTCAAAGGATTAAAGGGTAAATTCATAATTACTTCTTTGACGTCAATGAGATATCAAAATTATCTGCTTTTACCATCAACTCGTGTTTATGAAATTGCGCTTCACAAATTGAAACGAATTTCAATGAAGAGCCATAGACTATGTTTAAAGAAAACACGTCTTTTGATAGAAATCTCAATGGCAAATGAAGCTTTTTGTTGCAAAAAAGAAAACAGATGTTTATCTTGTGAAAGACAAATTGGACATTCGCAGTTCGAATCAATGATAGTTTTAACGTACTTTGTAAAGCTCGCGCTGGCTTTGGCAATCTTATATGGAAAGATCAAGAAAAGTAAAGTCATGATTGTCATCTTTTATTAATTTTCGATCTAATAAAACTCTAATATTTGCCGAAATGTCTTCAGGGGAAGAGTAGAGATAAAAAGTACGGGATATCACTTGTAAATTTTCATTTTATATCCACGAAACTTGCAAAGTAAGTGATTATATACCACAGAGGACAAGTGTTGAGTTTTCTCATCGGTAAAGAAGAAGTACCAATTCGAATTTTCAATGGGAAATCAACAAGCAAAGATACGACGAAGTGAGCTTTCTTATTTGAGATTTCGTGTGAGACCTTATTCGAACGAAATAGGAGCTTATCGACGCCCTGCAATTCCCCAGGAAGATCTTTGGCTTGCACAACATACATTTCGTCTGCGAAATCATTTGTATACGCTACTTCAACGTCGTGGAGAAGGAAAATTCGGTTCGATTTGGTCATGCGCAGATGGAACAGGTGAGTCGTTTAGCAGTTTTCCTTAGTTTTATTGAGGAAACAAATGTTCGTCAGGAAACTACGCTGCCGTGAAGATTTTTCATTTAAATCGTTTACAACAACAGTTAACAACAACGGAGATTATGAAGTCATTTCAAACAGAAATCGATTTGGTTTGTCGAATTCGTGAAACGAATGATTGTGTCATCAATATTCTCAGTTTCGACTACGAGGCACATCGAAATATCGTTTTAATTGCGATGGAGTTAGGTGATCGATCATTGACCGAATATGTTCGAACACTTCACGAATTGAATTCCAAACAGACCGATAATTTCATTCCGCCGAAGGACAGAAAAGAAATTTGGACTCAACTGGTTGACATTTGTCAGATTCTTTATCAATATAATATAGTAAGTCACATTTCTGACGAGTTTTTTTCTTCTGAGAAAGAAACTTTGTTCGAAACAGGTTCACCGAGACTTAAAACCGGATAGTTTCATTTATATGGGGAATAGGTTGAAATTAACCGATTTGGGAATCACAACAAACGATCTCTCTAAGTAGAAAATCTTGAAAAAGTAATTTCTTCGAAGTTTTTTTCTTTCATTTTGTTCAGATCAGCGTCTTGCTACACAGGTCGGCGACGTATCACTGTCGGAACACGTTTTTATAGTGGTCCAGAATGCATTACAGGTCAGTATTTAGTCACCTTGAAGACAGATATCTGGTCATTAGGGGCGATTCTCTACTATTTAACATACGGTATGCCGCCTATCTATGAAAGTCATCAACCTCCATCAGGTCGTTCACAAACGCCTTCGCTTTTAATTGAAAATATTCTTGAAACGTGTTTGGTCAAAAATCCCAATCGTCGTCCATCGCTGCAGTGGATTCAGAAGCATCCATTTACAAATACAAATGCCGTAGCATGAAATTCTTGATCATCATCATTTAATCACTACGCCACTGTGAAATAAATATTTCTTGTTTGTCAATCCATTTTACTTTATTCACCAATAAACGTCCGAATTATATCTCCTAATTCGTCTTCGACATGCATTGATTTTATCTAAAGGAAAGAGAAAGAGACGAATTTGTCTATTCATTGAAGATCATGTAGAATATTTTTCTTCTTACTTTGACAACGATAAAAAGGAAAAACCTGACTTATCAATGACAATAAAATAAACGTTGAGGGCTTTTTCTAAAACTATGCTTTGTTAACAGCCGTCTTAATCGATGATCATTCGGACTCGAGAAAGCGGCTTTGATTGAGACACAAACAGTTTTTCGTAGAGATACGCGCAAAAAACATAGAGCAAATTTCATTAAGGAAATTCAAAATTGGAAGAAATCTTTTCTTTTTATTCATAATGATTTGCCCACGAACGATTGGAAACAATTATCTGATTTAATTAATCAACAAGACCAACCATAACATAGATTGGCGAATGGTCGCTCGTTTTACGAAGCTTGGGCTCTTCCGAAATCGATCGATTGAATTGGTGAAAAATGGAATTCTTATTTTAGTCGTTAGTTATCTTAATAAAAATTGTTTAACGATGACTGAAAATGTATATGAACTTCGATATGAATGCGCGCAACATTGTTCATTGGCAAACGAGGAATTAGATCAATATACGATACCTATTTACATATTCGTTCATATGATGAATGTGTTGACATGGAACTTTTTTAGCAAGTATTCATTCGAATTAATTGACTCGGCAACGCCCTGCGTGGATTTCAAATTTTACGATCAATTAATGAAGAAAGAATTAAATTTGGATACGTTTGCTTAAAAGCTCCAATGGGTGCTATGCGAAGTACTACTCAAACGATTTTACAACAAACATTGGAATTCAGTAAAAAGCGATCAGATGACGAAATTATTCAGTTAACTGATTGTTTCTGGAATTATTACCATGATCAAGTTGAACTAACTCGTGAACGCTTTCAACTTAAATGGATATTTTTGTTATTAGTATCAAAAAAGTTTCTGAAATCTTAACAATCGCTTTGAAAGTTCAATTCTTTATCGACGTTCGCTTTTGCCAAACAATATCTCAATCAGAACTCGAAGATTATCATCGAAATATGATTAAATCAAATAAATCACCAATAAGTTATTTTCATTTATCAAAATTTGATGGAAGTTATTCTTGATTAAGTAACACACTTTCATTCGCTAATTGTGTTTCATCACTAAATCAAACATTTAATTATATATTTCCACATGATTTACACATACCAAAACCATTAGAATATTTACCATGTTTCATCCTTTTTTTTTCTTTCAAGAAATTCTTCATGATTATTTCAATAATACTAAAATGTTATTTCTAAGAACACACGATAAAACGTTCAGACGAAAGTACATAGAAAGTATTCATTTTATCTTCAATGCTAAAATTACGTCGATCCCAATTGTATTATCATGGCAACATACCCAAAGATGATCTTGTGATCGAATGTCCACGCTGATAATTCGAAAAGCAGGAAGGTTCTTTCACATATACTGATAATCAATATCATTTAATCTTATATGTTGTAAATATGCATTGTATATCGAAGAAAAGGTTCTATAATATATTTTGAATTACACGAGAAAACACTTCGATTCGATATTAAACCAGAATGATTTCTATACCAGTTAAACATATTCATATTAAATGATATGAAAATCGAATAAGATATTTTAAACCACCTTGGATTCTGTCCATTGGAACAATTTCGAATCTTTCTAAAGCTTTTCCCGCAAATAGAACAATAGCGGGAGTTCTTCAATTTACTCTTTGTTTATATTACAAATATTTTGCGATATGAAATAAAATTATGAAGCCCAATAATGCTAATAGTCATAATTAAAATGCAAAACGTTTTTAATAATTAGTTTTTGTCGCTCAAAAAAAACAAGTCTCTCAATATGATTTTCATAATGAAATGATTTATTTCAGTTTTAATAAAACGAAAGAAACGAGATCATCAATTTCTTAACTAAAGAGGATGATCTATTCAGACACATACATTTCATGGTTGTTTGTTTGAATTTATATGATAACAACTTTTTCGATCCGTTGAGTATTTGTTGAAATGTTTGATGATAATTATCGTTGTCTTATTCTCTATCCATTTTTCTTATCATAATCTAAGTAGACAAGTATAAAAAGCGCATGATTCTTTTTTCCGTTCTCTTATGCATTTGAATTGTACTAAAATTTCAAATGGGAAATTTTCCTTCTCAACAATCGAATGTTCCACATTTTTGGCCAAAAATGGAATTTTCATTATTTTTAAGTGGCATTATTTTTTCCATTCCTTGTTATTTATTTGTGTTTTATCATCTGTTAAATGAGAAAACGGCTCGGCAAAGTCTACATAATCATGTAATTCTCATATTATTATTTTATAATTTTCTCATTGTCATATTTGATTTGCCAATGACGTTGAATTTTAATCGTCTTGGTTATGTTTCACCATTTAATCAAACTGCTTGTCTCATTTGGCAATTTGTTGATAATGGTATATGGTATGGTGCACTTTCATTAATGTTTTGGGCGTCATTTGAACGACATATTCTTGTATTTCATACAAACTTAGTTTCAACTACACGTCGACGTTTATTTTTTCATTATATTTTATTGATATTCTTTTCTCTTTATACACCAATGATTTATGTTTATTTAGTTTTCATTCAATCATGTGGACAAATTTATACTGAAACAGCAATTCTTTGTGGTGGAATATGTTTATATATAGACGCTCCTGTTTGGTTACAATTGTATGATTCATACATTGATTATATATTGCCAATTCTCTTAATACCTATTTGCAGTATAACACTTTTATGTCGATTTCTACGACAAAAGCAACGTTTACAACAAAATGTAACATGGCGACAATGTCGAAAAATGATCATTCAAATAACATTAATATCAACAGTTTATATGATTTTTGATATTCCCGCTGTCATAGTTTTTATTGTGCAAGTATCTGGCTATTCAACATTTGGAAGTGACATTTGGTCTCCATATTTAGCACGTATGACATTAGTTCCTTCATTAATCATACCATTTGCTACTCTATTAGCATTACCGAAATTAAAAGGCAAACTTCGTAATTTATGTTCTTGGAAATATAATCAACGAGCTGTTTTTCCAGGAAGTACAACTAATTGAGAATCATATCTTTTGATGTCGTTTGAATTTTATATTTATTTCATATCGTCTTACACAATAAATAGTTAATTGCAAGCGCCGAACTGAACGAGAACGTCATACATCGTAGTATAAAAGTACTTCTGCTTTAGATAATAATAAATATAAAAAGGAGTAGCTGTAAACCAAGATTCTATAGATTAATAAGCATATAAACTTGATGAATAGTAAGGCCAGATATTCTTTTGATAAACGTATATTTTAATTCAAGTATAGCTGTAGCAATCTTTGTCGGTCGACAGCCATCCCCCGTCAAATAATGGTTGGTTGGTGAGCAAGCCAGCGAACAGGATCATTAGATGAGACTGAACTGCTTAATGAGAAATGAGCTAAATCTCGTAAACGATTCAGTATGCCATATCAGTTGAACCGTAATTTTCATGTAAATCATTGTAGTCATTGAAATTTTCTAGATGTCGTGGAAATCTATAGCTATCTAGAGCGTGCAGGATATCGACGAGTCGGAGTATGGCTATAAGCATACAATAGCAATAGATTTAAAAAATGGAAGATTTAATAATAAGTGTATTTGTTACTTACTCCGAAGTTGAATAAGTGCGACGATGGATAGACTTGTAATAATCGTCAAGCTGTATGAAAATTGACCTTCGAAAAATGTTGAGTGTTGAATAGACGCTTGTTAGCTTTCGATTTCTGAGTATGGAGATATAATGAACACTAAACTGTGTATTGTTATTTTGTCGAACTATACTAATTTCTACCCCGACAAAAGGTGTACAGGAAGTTGCCTAACCCTTTTCCAGCCCATGTAAGCATTTTTTGGATCTAAACGCGCTTTAATCGCGTCCGAATCGCGCCTAAATCACAGTAATTGAGCGCGTCCCAGGTGAAACAATCGGAGCATCTAGACGCAGTACAAAACTGACTGCGTCTAAACGCACTTCAATTTGAGCTGCGTCCTGGGTGGAA
>CAJNOJ010000326.1:2080-100177 GCA_905250025.1 Adineta ricciae | reverse complement strand
GCAGTTGTTCAGATCGATGAGAACAAAGACTGGTTAAACCTTGCAAAGTCACAATTTCAGTTTTTATCGGACTTATGCACACTAGCTAATAAAACGGCCAATAATGCTATCGAGGGTTTTCTCATGAACGACTTAATTAGCTTGAATGTTATTGTCAAAGATGACTTTAATAAACAATTCAATGCAATATTGATTGAATTCTTTCGTTCAATAACAGTTGAATTTGCTGAACTTATTAAAACAGTTCGCCTAGTCATTCAAGTTGATCAACCTTTTAATTCTCAATCAACACCAATCCAAGGCAAAAGCTTATTAAACTTGATTGGAAATGAAGTCATATCCGAAGAAGATAATCAATTATTGTTGAAGGTACGTCATAAAATAAAACGAAAGAATGTCTTTTATAATTTTTACTGATTTTTATTTCTATATTTATTACTTAAGAGAACAATAGAAGCTTATTTGCTTTTTCAGGTTGATTTTGGTTTAAACGCGTTTCCTAGCACAAATACAAGTTCTCGCAAATGCATTTGTGCAACTAACAAATACTGTCGACGTTCACTTGTTCTCCATCAAAACGAGCAACAGGTATTATCTGATATACCTGCATACGATTATGCATTATTAAACAATGTCGAAGGTTGCTTTTCTATTGATTCACTTTTCCTATCAACAGTTGAATGTCTTCATCTACATTTCAATTGTTCTACAATTCTAAGAAAACTACTTAAAACTTTCTACACTGGATTGATAGAACGTCCATGGAATGACGCTCGCCCATTAGTTTATGACGAAAAATCAAGCAAATTTCCACCAAATAGTTCAATCGAATTAATAGTTGAAAATGTAATGATCGAAAAATGGAATTCATCTATATCATACACGAGCTATTATAAGTCATGTGCTCCAAAGTTTTGTACTTGTTCTATTGAAGTTCGTGCAACTCTTATCCAAATTTTAACTACAATAGTATCTATGATCAGCGGAATTACTATTGCATCGCACCTTCTTACGCCATACCTGGTTAAATTTTTGCTTTCATTAAAAGCATTTAAATTTACAAGACAATCAACAACACGTCTTCAAGTAACCCAAGGTAAATTTCTTAAATTTCTAATCTCTTCCTTCATACTGTTCTTTGATATAGTTCCTGTGAAATTCTTCGACAAAGTTATTAATATCATGAAAACATTCTTCAAACATCTAAACAATGTATTAATCAATCTGAATATATTTCATAAGCGAGATTTTGGAACAGATACTGATCGAACAACTGCTAAATGTATTGGTCAATGGGCCACTCGTATCTACTTTATTTTACTTGTCAGTGCACTTAGCGGCATTGCTTTATATACGATCACTGAACCGGATACGCTAACAAATGCATTCAATGAACCAACATTCGATTCATATAATCATCTAAAACATAAGTATGATGATAAATTACGGTGTTCTTGTTTATCAATTAGTTCAACATATAAACAGTATGTTACCATTGTACCAATATTCCATCAGGTAAAAAGATCAATATNAACGAATTGAATAATAGGAATATTTTATGCAAATCCACGTCGAATTCAATGATTGCAAGGTTTGAGTAAATTATTTTTGTTCTCATTCTTTTCATAATGATTTCTTTCCACTTATTATTATTATAGAACAATTCAATCGACGGAGCAGTTTTCGTGCAAGATTCTTTTAAAATGGATGCTGGCCGTAGTAATAGTAATATTAACTCTAACGATATTTTCTATCCTTTTTGCTCGATATCAATTTACAAAAGAAACCACTAGTACGGGTTTAATCTTTCTAGGTATGAAATAACCAGTAGTTTCCGTTTTTGTTTTTAGCAATACCAACAAATATGACAAATTCTACTATCAATAATAGTAAGTAAAAACCTCTCATAATGATTAGTGAAAATGACTTAAATCTATTATAAAATTCTTTTTCTATAGATTGTTCGATAATATTCCAATCAAGATCAATTTGCAACTGGATTATCTCACCAATTGACACTCAGATACATGTTGCTGATATGAACGATGATTTGCACAATGATATCATTATTTCATCTTCTCAATCAAATGAAATATCTATTTTATTTGGATTTAGTAATGCAACAATTGAAAATAAAAAAATATCTCTGAATACAACCGTACGTTTTCTACTTATTGGCGATTTTAACAATGATAAGTGTCTTGATTTTATGATAAACAGCGGGAATAACTTTATCGATGCTTATTTGGGAAATGGTAATTATGAATACAGTTCACCGATCAGTACTATTCTTACCGATTTTCATATTGAAATACTGAAGTTAGATATGGGTGATTTCAATCATGATAATATTTTAGACCTTGCGTGTTTAAATTCTTTTGATACGGTAATTATAATGATCGGATCTGGTAACGGATCTTTCCCTACACAAAATGAGATTCATATACCGGATCTTTTGTTCAAAATGTTTGCGGGCTCGTTTGCTATCACTGATGTCAACAATGACAGTCACCTCGATATAATCACTGCTGGTATCTTCATGAACCAGATAGGCGTCTTCATACTTTTTGGAAATGGTCAAGGATTATTTAACGTAAAGATGTTTCCTACCCAATCTTCTTTTTTACCTATTCATTCAGTGATTGTAAATGATTTCGATAACGATGCTCTATCGGATTTTATTATTTTTTATCAATTTAGACCTATAATTAAATTAATAAGTAATATCGACTATCAACAACTAGATCTAACGTTGGAATATATTATCGATACTGGTTTGATTATAGCCCATCCTATTCGTATAGTTGATTTTGATGGAGATGGTTATCAAGATATCATTGGACAAAATCCTATAACGAATGGTATAGTTGTGCTTTTTGGAAATGGATATAAATTTTTTAAAAACATGACCATTTTTACTGGAGAAAATCCCATTGAAAGTCATCCTTTTGTTGTGAACGATTTAAACAGCGATAATTATAAAGATATAATAATGTATAATCCATCTAATCAAACTATCGATATTATTTTAAGCACAAATCAATGTTGAAACTTTAATTACTCTTACAAATATTTATTAAATACATTCTTTCAAAGAAAAATTCTCAAGCTATATAATGATTTTGTTTCTATNTTAATCCATAGAGAGAAATAGCTATAAGTACGTTCGTACTTCAAAGTTTGAAAGTACACAGTTAAATACATATTGTTTTGAATAAGAATATATTTCGAGTAAGTATAGCTCAGTGATATAAGTTCGCGACTTTTGATCACGCAAATTAAAAATTCAATTCATAGGCTAGAGTAAACTAAGACTATCAGGATATAATGAGAATAGCGACTCCGTTCGACTCTAAGATGAATTGATAGATATTTTGCCTAATTTTTAAATTTAAATAAAATGCATCTTTACTAAAAATGTTCACATGGACAGCTTTCGTTTCGAAAAGCCTACTTATATTCGAAACTAGACTCGGCAGTTACCGAGAAG
Organism: Adineta ricciae; assembly: GCA_905250025.1. Lineage (NCBI taxonomy): Eukaryota > Metazoa > Rotifera > Eurotatoria > Adinetida > Adinetidae > Adineta > Adineta ricciae. The sequence continues at coordinate 96,687 of CAJNOJ010000326.1, read as the reverse complement.
TAGTGTGTTTTCTAGAGCGTATGCACAAATAGCTTTTATCAAATGCATTAACTTTCTCTCCCTCGTTCAAATATTGAATCTGTAATTTTAAAACAGATGAGAAAAATAAGGGTGAAAGTATGATGGTACATAATGATGCTAGACTCGAAATCACACTGAATCGATATATATCAGACAGAATTCGATTACTTCCGACCAAGTTTGAAACGTTATTGGAATAATTGGTACTGGGAATTCGTTTTAATCTCTGGAAACATTGCCCTGCCACAAAATAAGGTCTTTGAAAGAAAAAGTGTATTTTCTCTCCACTATGCAATCTTCACTCAATTTCGGACTGGGTATGATAATACCATTTAGAACATTGTAGGATCATAACAAAAGATTTTTTGATGATTTTCATTTAATTCTTTTCGTATCTGCAGAATACAAACTATCACTTATTTTCAGATGAAAAAATTTCGTTAAATACTAATTTACTTGTTGAATTTTTTATTTATTTGTCGAGATGTGTTTGAAATATTTCTTTAATTATCTCTACAAGCAAATCCATGCTTACAATCTTTTCGCGACTGAAGCGGATATCGGTAACGATAACGACAACAATCAATTAGAACAATCAACAACTATTCTTCAACATCAAAAGTATTCAACTTGGTTATATGTTTTACTTGTGCTCAGTAAGTGACACCGAAAATTTTTCTCTTTAAAATATGCTTCAACGATCGAGAAAAAGTCGGACATCCTATTGATTATTTATCTTTTAGCTTCGCTCTACATCATCTTTTACATCGCTTTATTACAGCCGCATCCACAAAAAATTGCTGTTCTTCATCTCACTCCAAATGCCGTTGAACAACTTCGATTGAAGCATTCTTCAACTCTGACATGTCCATGTACAAAAGCTAACATACCCTATAAAACATTCGTTACCACTGTCATTACATTACATCCTATTTGCTCAAGTATTTTTGTCACTGATCAATGGATTCGAGCATTTTATATTAATAATACTAAACAATATCATTATCTGAGTTTCCAGAGGACAGCTTATGCTCAAGTAAGTCAATATTCTATCTTCAGCAATTTTTCTTTGAGTATAAAAAACAATAATAAACAGGTAAAATGTTGTATCGCGTTATTAGAATTAAAGGATGCAAATTTTGTGGGGAAATCGCATTGAAAACTCGTCTATTAGAGTTGAAAGGTTTACATAAACGATACTCTATTCGATATATCATGTTCAAAAATGACTACTTTCTATTTAGTTCAAACTTCTGGCGAATCTATGTACCTTCTGTAATAATATAAAGGAGCAACATCAAATTGATTTACGCAATCGAGAACTTGTTAGTGTCGAACTTTTGTCCGAGAAACAATTGCACACTCAAATAAAATCTATCGTTGAATACTCCAAGCATAGCACAGCTACGCGAATTATTTCATATATAGACTATCTTAGAACTACAACCCGTACGAATCGCTTTATGTTAATGTCGGAGACTAATGCGCATGTTGATTCTTCTCATACTACAGATTCACCGGAACAAAAGTATGTTTTTACCGCACTTTGGAATTTACTTCTGGAGATAGCTCCGACGGGCGATTCTACATGTTATGGAATGAATAAACATCCGTTGTTCGAATCAATACTAACGGCACTGACTGGGCATGCGGTGAGTATTCATCATTTATGTAACGTATATCAATATACACAGAAAATGATCGTTTCTTTGTATGTCCGCTATGCAATCAGTCGCTGTCTTAAATATTGTCTTGGAGATGAGAGTATATGTAAGATTTTGATATTAAGGGTTCGAAATTGAGAATAGATGCGTACGATAAGAGGAGAATCTGACATTTTGGAGATTTTATACCTACTTGAAATTTTCATTTTCTTTAAAACAGCACCCAATCAAGGGATTTTTTCAAGGATGTATTGTATTCGACGCGTTTCTTGCTAACAAACTCAGTTGTTTTTCTGATGATGATTGTTTAAACGTATTGAACACTTATTTTCCGACACCTGAAGAAGTATGTATACGACTTGTCTTCAATATTGTTTTTTGTTTATATTAAACCTTTTCTTATTAAAGATACATTGGAACGTAACAAACTATATTCTCCCTGTACAAGAACAAAATAATACTGTGTATGATTATTTACGCCAAATTTTTATTAATGAATGGCTAACGAATGCAAATTATTCAATTTATTTTGAAACATGTGCACCAGCGTATTGTACATACAGTGCAACACAACAGACAAAATTTTTTGGTGCACTGACTCTTATAATCAGCCTTTATGGTGGTCTCATCCTTATTTATCGATTATTAACACCAAGTATAATTGAGATTGTAATGAAAGTTAAAAATCGATCAACTAACAATCATAATAATCGAAGTATTTATTATCTTTTTCTGAAGAAATTGAAAATAGTATTGACTTTTTAGTACATTTGCGAACATGTCCACGATATTTTGTTGACTGGCTGAAACAAATAAATTTATTTGCGACTAATGCTGATCGAACAGAAGAAAATATCGCACAAGAAAAGATTATTACACGTGTTCACTTAATCTTATTTTCAAGTATGTTTATCTTTACTCTATAGAAAATAATTATGTAATCTTTGCCATGTTTGATTTTTCCACTACTAGGTGCGTTTATTATTATTATTTTATCTACTTCACTGAAAAGTCAAACAGTGACAAAGATTATATCAGATCCAGCATGGGATGATTATAGTTATCATCAATTATCATGTATGAACAAACTGAAATGTCCATGTTCGTCGATAACGACATCTTATGACAAATTTATCACATTATCTGTAATTTTACATCGTATATGTTCGAGTGATTTTGTTACCGAACGTTGGCGTTCCATTTTGAACAGCTTGCTTGTTTCTACCAATGAGAACAAAGACTGGCTAAACCCTGCAAAGTCACAATTTCAGTTTTTATCGGACTTATGTATACTAGCTAATAAAACGGTCAATAATGCTATCGAGGGTTTTCTTATGAACGACTTAATTAGTTTGAATGTTATTGTCAAAGATGACTTTAATAAACAATTCAATGCAATATTGATTGAATTCTTTCGTTCAATAACAGTTGAATTTGCTGAACTTATTAAAACAGTTCGCCTAGTCATTCAAGTTGATCAACCTTTTAATTCTCAATCAGCACCAATCCAAGACAAAAGCTTATTAAACTTGATTGGAAATGAAGTCATATCCGAAGAAGATAATCAATTATTGTTGAAGGTACGTCATAAAATAAAACGAAAGAATGTCTTTTTATAATTTTTACTGATTTTTATTTCTATATTTATTACTTAAGAGAACAAAAGAAGCTTATTTGCTTTTTCAGGTTGATTTTGGTTTAAATGCGTTTCCTAGCACAAATACAAGTTCTCGCAAATGCATTTGTGCAACTAACAAATACTGCCGGCGTTCACTTGTTCTCCAACAAAACGAGCAACAGGTATTATCTGGTATACCTGCATACGATTATGCATTATTAAACAATGTCGAAGGTTGCTTTTCTATTGATTCACTTTTCTTATCAACAGTTGAATGTCTTCATCTACATTTCAATTGTTCTACAATTCTAAGAAAACTACTTAAAAGTTTCCACACGGGATTGATAATAGAAAATCCATGGAATGACGCTCGCCCATTAGTTTATGACGAAAAATCAAGCAAGTTTCCACCAAATAGTTCAATCGAAGTAATAGTTGAAAATGTAATGATCGAAAAATGGAATTCATCTATATCATACGCGAGCTATTATAAGTCATGTGCTCCAAAGTTTTGTACTTGTTCTATTGAAATTCGTGCAACTCTTATCCAAATTTTAACTACAATAGTATCTATGATCAGCGGAATTACTCTTGCATCGCAACTTCTTACGCCATACCTGGTTAAATTTGTACTTTCATTAAAAGTATTTATATTTACAAGACAATCAACAGCACATCTTCAAGTAACCCAAGGTAAATTTATTAAATTTCTAATCTCTTCCTTCATACTGTTCTTTGATATAGTTCCTGTGAAATTCTTCGATAAAGTTATTAATATCATGAAAACATTCTTCAAACATCTAAACAATGTATTAATCAATCTGAATATATTTCATAAGCGAGATTTTGGAACGGATACTGATCGAACAACTGCGAAAAGTATTGGTCAATGGGCCACTCGTATCTACTTTATTTTACTTGTCAGTGCACTTATCGGCGTTGCTTTATATACAATCACTGAACCAGATACGCTAACAAAAGCATTCAACGAGCCAACATTCGATTCATATAATCATCTAAAACATAAGTATGATGATAAATTACGGTGTTCTTGTTTATCAATTAGTTCAACATATAAACAGTATGTTACCATTGTACCAATATTCCATCAGGTAAAAAGATCAATATATTATGAAAAAGTATTTGTGATTTTTGAATAGATTTGTAAGAGTCAATTTATTTCGGAGAAATGGCGAGATGATCTCACGAGAGATATTTTTTCTAATTTATCTATTTATGATATAAAAGATTATCGTCGTTTTCTATCGGCACATTTACAATTTCTTCAAGGATTGTGTGAACTTTCTATCGAATCAGTAAAAACATCAATTGATCAATTTCTTAGCTCATTCCTTGTTACTACTGAACTTTTGTCCGAAAGCGAATTTCAATCACGCATTCATTCGAATATTTACCAAATGAAATCCAAACCTAAGAATAAAATTGCTCAAATACTTCATTTAATTCGATATATCAACCATGGAAATGGAATTATTTCTACATATGGAACTAATTTTCAATATGTTGGTACTCGGGAAGAAAGTGCCGACTTTTTTATAAAAATTATAAGTGTAATTTATGATAATGAATGTTCTTGTGCAATGCATCACAATTGCACGACCCAAGCAAAATTTCTGCAAACAAATTCGACGGAAGCTACTTTAATCGTAGGTTTGAAAATGGGGTGTACACCAAGTGAGTCGTTACTTTCTTCTACACTTGAATGTTTCTTTAACTCATCATGTATCAAATTAATTCAAAAATACGCTAGCAATCAGATGTCAAACGACTCATTTGCTCCTCTGTCTACTACAAATATGAAACGGTTTTCTACCAACGCAACTGTAAATGAACTTATTAATGAATTGTTCGTTGAAGATTTGAATACAACAACAGATTATTTATCTTATTTTCAGCACTGCAAAATTGAATTTTGCTCATATACTTATATACAAAAGCTTAATTCATTCTACACATTAACACTTTTGATTGGTTTTCAAGGTGGTCTGACGATTGTTCTTCGATGGCTCACTCCTAAATTAGTTAAAATTATACTTCAAGTCTATCGGTATCGAAAGAAACAAAGAATTATTGTTCAATCTAACACTACTATTCAGATAGCATCCAATGAATTAAATAATAGGAATATTTTATGCAAATCCACGTCGAATTCAATGATTGCAAGGTTTGAGTAAATTATTTTTGTTCTCATTCGATTCATAATGGTTTCTTTCCACTTATTACTATAATAGAACAATTCAATCGACGGCGCAGTTTTCGTGCAAGATTCTTTTAAAATGGATGCTGGCAGTAGTAATAGTAATATTAACTCTAACGATATTTTCGATCCTTTTTGCTCGATATCAATTTACAAAAGAAACCACTAGTACGGATTTGATCTTTCTAGGTATGAAATAACCAGTAGTTTCCGTTTTTGTTTTTAGCAAAACCAACAAATATGACAAATTCTACTATCAATAATAGTAAGTGAAAATTTCTCATAATGATTAGTGAAAATGACTTAAATCTATTATGAAATTTTTTTCTATAGATTGTTCGATAATATTCCAATCAAGATCAATTTGCAATTGGATTATCTCACCATCTGATACTCATATACATGTTGCTGATATGAATGATGATTTGCACAATGATATCATTATTTCATCTTCTCAATCAAATGAAATATCTATTTTATTTGGATTTAGTAATGCAACAATTGAAAATAAAAAAATATCTCTGAATACAACCATACGTTTTCTACTTATTGGCGATTTTAACAATGATAAATGTCTTGATTTTGTGATAAACAGCGGGAATAACTTTATCGATGCTTATTTGGGAAATGGTAATTATGAATACAGTTCACCGATCAGTACTATTCTTACAGATTTTCATATTGAAATAGTGAAGTTAGATATGGGTGATTTCAATCATGATAATATTTTAGACCTTGCGTGTTTAAATTCTTTTGATACGGTAATTATAATGATGGGATCTGGTAACGGATCTTTCCCTACACAAAATGAGATTCATATACCGGATCTTGGGTCCAAAATTTTTGCGAGTTCGTTTGCTATCACTGATGTCAACAATGACAGTCATCTCGATATAATCACTACTGGTATCTTCATGAACCAGATACGCGTCTTCGTACTTTTTGGAAATGGTCAAGGATTATTTAACGTAAAGATGTTTCCTACCCAATACTCTTTTTTACCTATTCATTCAGTGATTGTAAATGATTTCGATAACGATGCTCTATCGGATTTTATTATTTTTTATGAATGTAGACCTATGATTAAATTAATAAGTAATATCGACTATCAACAACTAGATCTAACGGTGGAATATATTATCGATACTGGTTTGATTATGGCCCATCCTATTCGTATAGTTGATTTTGATGGAGATGGTTATCAAGATATCATTGGACAAAATCCTATAACGAATGGTACAGTTGCACTTTTTGGAAATGGATATAAATTTTTTAAAAACATGACCATTTTTACCGGAGAAAATCCCATTGAAAGTCATCCTTTTGCTGTGAACGATTTAAACAGTGACAATTATAAAGATATAATAATGTATAATCCATCTAATCAAACTATCGATATTATTTTAAGCACAAATAAATGTTGAAACTTTAATTACTCTTACAAATATTTATTAAATACATTCTTTCAAAGAAAATTTCTCAAGCTATATACTAATTTTGTTTCTATCTGATTTCTGAAATCTTATTGAATAGTTTTCGAAAAATACTTTACTCTGCCTAGTTGTCTTATTGTCTTTTCATTTCAAAATAAATTTCGATTATCGTAACTTACATTAACGATTTATTGTGAGGGTGAGAGAAGAGGAATGTAGAAACTTTTTCTACCTTGGATTGCGTTATTTTTGATCGGCCCTCTCACCTGATGTAATCAGATATTACTATTGGCTAATCCATCTTTCCCCTGACAAGGGAAGGTCACCAAATGCCTCCTCGCTTTCAAGCTGAAACTCACTTGACAGTAAGTGATCGAACATGCTGATTTCGTTTTTAAAAACGGCTTTTTGAAGATTTTGGTTGTTCACCTGAAAGAGAAGGTACTGTTTTTTTTTCTGTTTTGTTTTTCCACATATGTTACGCACAATTTGTGACAAAGAGAGTAATACAGAACTTTCGCAGAACCACGCTTTGTACAAATATTTGCTGTGTTTTTAATAGATATGATAGCTGATAAAAGTGTTGAAAACATTTTTTTCGAACATTGAGCACAAGTTTCAAAAACAGACTCATTGCAGTGTTTCTCTTCAAACTGCATATAACTTTCTCAACTCTCAAAGCAAATTTGATTCACGTTGACAAATGGAGAAGGACCTACACGTTTTAAACCACTGGAGAACCATGCGTATTGAAGCATTGGTGTGAATACATATGTACTTATTTGATTGTGCATTAGACTGACTAAACCGTATGATGTTATGTCGTTCGTGTAAGTGTGTGTCTGATTCATCCAAAACTACACGATGATATCATACTTTGATAAAACTTTCATTTACCTGTTAAATCGTTTGCTGATAATTATCAACCGATAGCACCATTTGTTCCTTCAACATCTGACCTAGTTCGAATCAATACTCAGTTTAATCACTGACAAACATTGACGATATGGAAGATACAGTTGTAACACTGATAAATTCAACTAGTTCTAGCATAAACATATCTGATAATTATAACTCAACTCTTCCAGTTGTTTCAGTAATAAGTACAACGTATTGTGATCAAAAGAATATTGTTGATCAATACACTCTAAACAGAGAGCAAAAATCTGCATTCATGATAATAACAAGTCATCTCGACGGTGACAAACAATTACATGCAGGTATGCTCATGCGTATGGTTCTATATGATCATAAACTGACAAATATCATTTATATAGGAGAGAACAATGGTTAACTTATCATGTGTATACCCGGGCGTGGTGGTACAGGAAAATCACAACTTATTCGTGCTGTTACTGAATATTTTCGTGTCACAAACAGAATACAAAAGATGCGAAAGCTAGTGCCTACATATCCGTTCATTTTTAGGCGAACAACGCGGTTCTGGAAAGTCACGAACCATTTAATCGGCCGACTTAAAACTTGAAAAAGAATGGACGCTTGTGGAATATTTCTTGATTGATGAAATGAGTGTGGCTGGTTTGACTTTACTCGGAAAACTCAATCGAATTCTTCGTATCGCTAAACATGCCGATTCGCAAATTACATTCAGTGGTATAAATGTTATATTCTTTGGTGATTATTTACAACAGCGGCACGTATACGATGCCCCGTTGCACACTGACTTTTCATCGGAAAACAAAAACAAATTTAATAAGCTACCTTCGGAAAAAAAGAAATCCAACAACGCGTTGCACGTTCTTTAATTCTACAGATTAATTGTGTAGTTAAACTTACTCAACAGATACGAACAGAAGACACCCGATATCTGCAGTTACTTGAACGACTTCGTCAAGGTCAATGTAGCCATGAAGATTATGAAATATTATTTGACGCGCGTTTTCGGACAGCCAACCATCTCTCTCCGTGAATCGCCACGGAATCAAGTAATAAATATATATATATCTATTCTAAATAAACATGATTTGTATGTTTCTTTGTTTGAGGCTCCCATGCTCGTGTTTAGAAATGAAATACGAATCTAATTTAACTACAGGTCGGCAATTCATCATGCAATACAAAAAGGTTGCAATCCAATGGTATGTGTTGCTGAGGACTTTGTAAGACACAGCTGTGAAAGAGCCTGTGCTTGCAAAAAAATTATTAAAATTATCTGACAGTAAGGCTGAACACTTACCGGGCTTGTTACCGTTAGTTTCTGGAATGCCAGTTATTCTTACACAAAACATTGCTATTGAACTCGGATTAATTAACGGTATGAATGGAATCTTCAAAAACTTCAACCAAATCTCATCCCGATACCAATAATGGAACAAACCTTTCAGGTAGACATTTCGGATATTCTTCCGAAAGTCAACAACAAATCAAAAACCAATTGAAAGGCAATGTTATTGATTAAACGATGCGCGCTACCTCTTGTACTCGCATATTCTACCACAACTCACAAAAGTCAATGACAAACTTTGAGCAAAGTTGTCATTGATCTTAAGTTACCAAAGGATACAGATGACATCGCTGCAGTCTATGTACCATTATCAAGAGTGAAACGTTTAACTGGCTTGATTATTTTGCGACACTTTGAAACACAGTTGTGTTTTTCAGTATGTTTTTGACAAATTTCATAGAAAGCATAAACTCTCCATTGCCTGTCATCCATTTTGCACTTCTGATTCATTTGCATCACTTACAGCTATGCAAGCCTCTCGTACAATTAAAGCTTTTTCATCCGTTCATTGTTTGTAATCGAAGTGCAAGTTTTCTTTTCAATTCTACTGTAGCTATTGTATTTTGTTTCGCGCATTTTATTCGTACTCGCTTATGCTTCATATTCACTTTTTTAAACATTAGTTAAATCATATAGAATCACTTTTTTTTTTCTTTCATGTAGTTAGGCTTTATATTATTAATGTATCTTTATTTCATTGAAAAGCAAACATCAACACATCGGTTATATATATATATATTGGTCTTTTCAGTCCAGGATAACGCGAGTCGCTCTCGACGAGCGTTATTTATAGTGTTACTTCCCTGAAATAATATTATTTTCAACCCTGTAAATGAACAAAAATAAGTTTTGATCGCTTGCTTGGCATACTCTATCATATGGAACGATAGAAATATCAACTTAAAAAACAATTTTCCGTCAAAATCTGATTTTCCAAAGATCAGGTCTATGGAAGCTTATGGGCAAATACCATGTTGGTATTCGGAATCAGTATAGGGAATAACTCTAGGCCCATTATATCTCATTAGAAAATCAATGAACCAGTTAAGTCGGTTCCCTCGCGACAGGGCAAAAAGCAAAACTACAACAAAATCAGGCATCAAGTCAGAAGGTCAAGCCAGTGCGTGCCGAAAAGACAAAAAAAACAAAGAAATTATGTTTGCTAGCTGCATTCCAACGAATTTTCGAAAGTCGAAAATATTATTTTCTCGTATTTATCGATGAAAGATCAATGGTTACCTTGTACTTAGGGCAACCCAAAAGTTGTGAGCCAGGTGTCTTATTCCATGAAGCCAAGGTCTATAAAAATTTTCTTTTTCTACTAACAGATAGAGCGTCTTTTGCTCTATCCTCCCATGCTATTTGGTCTACTCCAACTAAGATTATTATAACAAAATTTTGATACGAACTTTTTTTTGCATCACTCTAGCTGGTAGCAATAGTGCAAATTTCTTTTTGATTATNCAATAGCTTATCTTATCATCTGTACGTGGTTTTTATTGTTTTCTTTTCATCATGTAATCCGTTTTATTAAAAAATAAAGTACACCATACAATGCAGCGTTAAAAGCTCTACCAGTTACATGCGAATGCTTTTTCTTGTACTACCACTTCTTGTTTTCAAAATGGACAGAACTTTGAGCGACCAAATTTCTACCGTATGAAAATGGATTGCATAGTATTTCACCTTTTTGAAAACAACCAAAACAAGCTACATTGACAAAAATTATAGAGCTTTTCTCGCTGCATCTTATGGTGTATTTTGTTTTTCCATAAGATGCATTAAATAATCAAAAAGAAATTTGCACTATTGCTACCAGCTAGAGTGATGCAAAAAAAAGTTCGTATCAAAATTTTGTTATAATAATCTTAGTTGGAGTAGACCAAATAGCATGGGAGGATAGAGCGAAAGACGCTCTATCTGTTAGTAGAAAAAGAAAATTTTTATAGACCTTGGTTTCATGGAATAAGACACCTGGCTCACAACTTTTGGATTGCCCTAAGTAGTTCTGATCGCAATCCATTGGATCATTGTATTTTGTAATGAATTTATGAACATCATCGGTTAATCTTACTATGAAAAGATGTGTTCTTCTATGTGGAATTATACCTGAAAAACATGCAAAATACTTAGAGACTCATTGATTCTAGTCTACCGATTCGATTTGAAACCATGCCTCGAGCAAGGTGCTTTGTATCTTTACTTACAAAATATGAAAAGAAAAAGGGGTATTTTCTCTTTGTGTTCTCTCGTTCGATTTGAAATGAATAAAACAAGCGTCATGTTCTCAAATATGTATATTTTTCTTACATCACTAATTTTAACAATAGAGAGTTGCCGTTTTCTACAACAACACGATCGCAACATTTTATTGACTTAGCAGGGTTTCATTGGAAGAAAATGAAGTTTCTCTTTTATTCTGCTTGTAGTATGAGTGGTGGGGAGAAAGAAAGGAGAAACTTGAAAAAAAATAATTCAAACAGTACAGCATTAACGATGAATAAGCTTGTTTGATTTCTGATTCGTATAAAAGCAGAAATTAAAAAATGATTTCTGCATCATTTGAATATGTTGACGATCAAAGCAACGATTTTATTTTGTTTGGTATTATTACCAATAGTTTCATGGGCTCGCAGTACTGGTTCACAATATAGTTCTCCAAGTAAGAGAATATAGTGAAGAACTTTGTCTACAGTAACTAATCATATACATTTATAGACATGGAGAAAAATTGTGGTAAAACGATTACATTAGATGGCGATAAATTACCTGGAACATATTTTAGTTTAACGTCGGGCAATTATAAACCGAATGTTGATTGTATTTTAACCATCAAAGGAAAAACATCGAACCAACGTATCATTGTTGTTGTTGATAAAATGGATGTTGCATGTGGCGGTGATAAAATCATTATATACGATGGTAAAATAGATCAAGGATCAGTATTAAACAAAAATCAATCAGAAGAATGTGGAACGAAGAAATATTATCTCAGAGTAAAAAAATAATTTTTTGAGTGTTTAAGAATTCTCTTCTATCGATGTTGTTCCTAGACAATAACTTCAAATACAGCAATTATTCAATTCATATCTAATAACGATAAAAAAGTTGGAACAGGATTTACAATTAATACGGCAATCAACTTTCGTAAGTTGTAACTATAATAAACTGTTCAAATATCGATGGATTTCGTAATCTTGTTATAGCGGTCAGTACATGTTCACGCATAGAAAACCTCTATCGATGCAAAAACAATTATTGTATATCGAATTCTTTCAATTGTGATGATCGAAATTGGTGTGGTGATAATACTCAACAACACGTGTGCCGTTAATTTCTCCATTTTCAGTAACTATATCTTCAACAATTAAACATAAAGTCTTCCAAATTTGAATCCTTGTGTGTTTATGTGAATAAAAGTAGAAGCTGAATCGAACTCAACTCATTTCTTTTATGTTCCACAGAGACGACACAAGAAGCATGATGATGATCGACTGTTTATTCGATCTGATGAATTACATCATGCATCATTTATCTTTATTCGTACCTTTGTGTTCATAGTGAAATAACACAAATATTTTTTTTTAAATCTTCTGCTCATGTTCCATTTCTTCTTCTGATGATTCCTCAGACAACGATAACATCAATATTGGAGATTTTTTTTAATAAATAAATTATTCAATGGTGAAATATTCAGTGCGACTGGCACACCACGCCCTCTCAATAACTGATAATGATTTTAAATTTGAATATCAAGAAGTTCCACTTTGAAATCAGTTATAGCATACGATCCAAAAGTAATTTGACAAAATGTCATCCTCTAATTTTTTCATAAATACCGTTTCGGAAAGGAAACCTTTTTAGTATTCGACAGAGCATCGTCTGCTCTTTCAATTTGTATACCATCAATTTTGTCTAGGACTGAGGGTGAGGCTGAGGATGTGTTTATTGCACACACGTAGAAAATTCCTACGATCTAGATTTCGACCCTTTTTAGGGCTCCGTCTTCAGGTAGGATCTCAATTCCGCATAAGAAATTTCAAATTATGGAAGTTTAAGTGGTTTTATATAACAGTTTAGATGGTTTCAGTTGTGAATATCGTTTGTTCTGGTTGCGGCCGTAAAGATTTTATGAAAGAGTTATAGGAGAAAATGTTTGAGGCAGTATGAAATATCAGAAAAGTAATACAAGAGTATTAGGTTGAAAGAGAGATTTTTCTGAAGTATAGAAGTAGATTAATTGGTAAAGAGAGAGTTGATTTCGTTTTATTCAGTGAGCTTTTGATTTGTCAGATGGAAAAGAAGTATGAAGTTTACTGTATTTGTGTTGAATAATTAACGAACTTATTCTGGAATGCTGCGGTTACTTGGCATTTTGTCTGAAGGTGGAATTCATCAATATTCGTTTTTATGGCTCCTTCTTTACTAACAACTGATTCAAATTTCTATTGCATCTTGTGGTAATGTTTAGAAGAACGATTTTTATGGATGGATAATGGTTCACATAATGGTTTTCCCATAGATGTTGAAATCCTTGTTTGAAACGTAGCACTGGGCCACTTTCGACACTAAAATGCACATAGATTTCATTTTTGTTCATAGCCGGCCGTCGACTAGTATTTGAAATTGCGCTTTGTAGTTGTCTTTCGTGCCATGTTAACTAAGTTAGCAGCTGTTGATGTGATTGTTCATAAGAGACTTGATCTAGTTGTTCTTTCGATGACATGATATCATTCGTTAAGAAACATTTGTTAAAATGATAGGAAATAGATCTTGGCGGGATAGTCATTTAAGGTCCACTTTCCATCCAAAAAAAGTTGATTTTTGGCAAATCTATCGATTTTTTAAATTGATACATGTGATAGAGCATCACGTGCGCTGCCGAATGCACTATAGTTTATTCTGTTGACGATAAATTTTAATGGTTTTACAGAGGTTTTCCTTAAAACCTCTACCCTTGATAACAGACGCTTGTCAAATTATTTAATTGTTTTGCGTATTTCAACTTGCAACGTTAAAACATATTTCTTTCTATTGTACAGAGTGTTATTTTGACTTTGATTCCATTCTAAATTATGTCAACTTAGAACTGTCAGTCGATGACATTAGTGATATATATGAAGGAGGTGGTAATGATTGATTACCAAAAGTAATCAACATTATCTCAGATTTTAAAAGTACTACTTACTTTGTTATCATACCATTCATTTTCACATGGTATTTTCTAAAACCTGCCTTTTAAAATCATTTTGATGAGCTTTCCAATAAAATTTATCGTAATATCTTCGCACATAATGATTTCGAAGTCATATGTTCTCCGTAACATGTTGTTGGTACTTTAGCTATATTAAGTTAAATACCATCCTTAATTAGAATAGGAGCTGCGTCTGGATGCCTTCCTTACCGCCAATGAATACCCAAATGATTTGAGTGAAGTTCATCCGAACCCATTGGCTGACACATATCCTTGTGGTGTCTCTTTATTTTGACCTTTCACTAAACCAAAGCCCGTCCTGCAAAGTCTGATGATCGCAGCTACAACAGAGTTGAGAGTAACAGGCGGGTAATCTGAGTGAAACGCAGCTAGACCTTCCAACAGATCCTTATCATATAGTTCCTTACCACAAAGTGACGTTTCCGTAGGTCAAACCTATCATACATGTAGTTGAACGGTTTTTCGTATTATCTGTGACAAAGCCAGCTGGAAAACTTACGTCTGACTCGTTCATACTGGTCCTCCAACACGTTTTCTTCGACCTACAAGAGTTCCGTGCAAATTTGCACGCGGTCTCTATTATAGAGCTGCTTGGGTGAGATTTCACCCAGATCAATCCAAGTCACCCATGTCTACCCTCTCACAGGCCAATCAGCATTAGTACAATCAATTGGGCTCATCTTCGAACTCGACTGAGATAATATTGAGTTGGTGCTGTGTAAAAAGTATCCACTCGAGCTTATTCTTTTACCGAAACTTATCGTGTAAACGGGCAGACGGGCACACTGAACGATTTTAGTAGTATACTCACTTTTTTCAGCACACAAAAAGAATAGTAAAGATAATGCCAAAGTATATTAAAATCTAACGAAGTAAGACCACATAGCATGCGTACAGCGTTTGCACGCTACTCTGCCACAGATAGAGACTCGGAAAAGCATCATCTGCTATTTCTCACCTTCAAGAGTATCGTACCGCCCCCCCCCACTCTTCCAACATTTACACGGTTGGAAAAAATATGATTCCAAAGGGGGGTATCACCATCATTTTAAATGGAGTAGATGATGAATGTTATACCGAATGAAAGCCCGTGAAAAATGGAATTTATTGATACTAAATAGTGAGGGTTATGAAGACCTTAGTGTATTAAAATTTCAGAACTTATTATATTTCATTGACAGGAAGTAAGAGGAAAGCTATTTCCGAAGCGAAATTCAAACTGAATGTGTACCAAAATAGTTTATTTTTTCAACATTTAATGAATAGAATCAATAATGAGTGTGACGACTGTTAGCTTTCTTTACTGCACGGATACGTGATGGATACGAATGTAAAAGTGTTTGAAATAAATCAGTGTCTGTCTCGATATTGGTCAAAACGTTTGTAAGATGCACTTTGAGTGTATCCTCAAGACATCGATTATGTCCAGTCTGTGATAACATTTTTTTCTCAACTTCATCTTTCATTATTGATCCAATACGTTCTGCTACATTGAGATCAGGCGAATTTCCTGGCCAGATGTCATTGCCTCAAAACTTCACTTTGTTGTCTTGAAGCAAATGTTGGGTTTTGTTTGCTCGCATACACGGTGCCTTATCATGAACAAATGTAACTTCATCAGGATCAATAACATTTTCTTCATCACTTAAAAAAGGTATTACATTTTGAGTTAGAATTATATCACGAAAATAATCACCAGTCCAAGACTAGCCCTTATATTTAATCACCCAAAGTAATTCCTTGCAAGTAAACATAATAAAAATCCCAATGCATACTTGATTTTGGACCGTTTCACGGTACCTGTCATCATCTTCAATATCTTCGACATTTAAGGCCCAAGTTCTATTATTTTGATAATTCGGTCTACGAACAATCCATACATAAAACTCGTCAGATGGTGCAAGATGAAAAAAGTCTTCTTCAGTCCAATCTTCTAACCAGCCGCATAACCATAAACGATTTGATATATGAGTTTCAGTTTTTAATGGCTTTGAAATAACATGAAATGGCTTCAATCCTTCTCTATGACGATAGTTATTGATTGCTCTTCTGCAATCTGTCTCGCCACAACAAAATAACTTTTCCCTTGTCGACCACTTTCTTTGTGAATGATATCTTGACTTGCTTGTGATAATTTGAGCTTGCAATCGGCGTTTGAATAATCAGTAAAGCATTGGTCATATGATTTTCCCCACCATTCTGTGACCAATCGGGTTGTATGGCGAATTTTCTTCGCAATCCATTGTCGACTTACTAGAAGAATATATTTTCTTTTTATGATTTATATCAATTTGAAATGGAGCTTATATACCACTTCACGAACTATTTAAAGTTCTCTCTTTCGTAGCTTTCTTTCAGAAGAAAAACAAAAAATCACTATTAATCTCTATCACGAGGCATATATAGCAGAATGTAAAAAGATAATAATATCCTTTCAGTCGAGACTGCGTTATATGAACACTACAGCATACCCTTTTTATTTTTTTTCTGAGAAACTTTCTTGTTTTTGGCCTTTCAAGCCGGTAAAAGCAGCTTATAACTTTTGTATTTTACAGAATTATATAAACTTCGAGAGTTTGATACACTAAGGTCTTCATAATCCTCACTATTTAGTATCAATAAATTCCATTTTTCACGGGCTTTCATTCGGTATAACATTCATCATCTACTCCATATAAAATGATGGTGATACCCCCCTCTGGAATCATATTTTTTCCAACCATGTACCCTCAACATTCCTGCCAAACCATGTTTTATGAAATTTTAATAATAACAATATACCTTAATCATTGACCTGCGACAGACATACATACAAACGGATTTTCGATTTTTTGACCACTTTTTTTCGACATGACCCTCCTTTCAGTCGAGGGAATGATCCATTACATCGTTGTTTGTTAGACAATTTTGAAGTAAATCGAATATGCTGTGTTGTATCTTATCCATCTTTGCTTAATATTTACGATGCTATCATTCATACATTTCATTTTCTTGCTCCATTAACAATTAATCTTCTATCGACTTTTTTAATAATTCGAATTATTGTATATTGAAAGAGATTATTTGATAAAAAACAATTCAGTTATAAAAATTATCTTTGGAAACAATATCGAAAAAATCGACATATACTTTTACCTCCATGTTATCTTGTTCTGTTAGGAGCTTCACGTATGATTATTGTAGTTCTTTCTGGACGTATGAAATCAGCTTGTAATCCATGGCGTTTTCTTGCTGCTTACTTCATTTTTCGTTGTTTTACTTTCAAAAGAATATATGAAAGCATTGCAACAATCATTAGGATAACTTTGTGAATGTTTTTTAAAAAGAAAATCTTGTTTGCGCGTGTAAATGCTTGCTTTGAGTAGATTCTACAGTAATATAATCAATATTCATCGAAAATATTTATTTCTATTTTGATAACTGATGTTTCTATTAAAATTTTATCAAGTCAATACTGTCAAACTTGTCAATGCTCTATGATAAGTGAATATATATGTATGTTGAAAAAGAATAATGATTTTATTGAATTCTGTTTTTTACATATTAATATAATGTTTATAACAACGTACATATTTTTTCTATTAGTATCGATTAGTTATGGTCTTATTTGTATCAGCCATGAAAAATCGTATATTATAAAAACGGCAAATCTCAATCTTGAACGGCTTCAGAATGAATTAAATAATTTAACTACAAGTCAAGTCACTGGAGATGCTTTATGTAGCGTTGAATTTTTTATGTCACCTGGTTCTCCAGTACTAGCTATTCAATTTAATATGCAATCTAATAATAATAAACTTTCTGATAGAGAAATTCAATTCGAAACATTAATAGAAGCAACAGAAAGGTGGGAAACCGAACTAACAAATACACTTACATATACATGTTCATTCCCAAATGAATGCAATAAACAATTTGTATTCGATCATTTTTCATGGTTTCTTGAACAAAGTTATTTACAATTGCATAAATCAGTCGATTCATTAGTGTTAAACACAGCTAGACAACCAGGTAACTCAATCTGTGAGCATCCGTATTTGCACATTTTCTCTTATTTATATCACACAGGGCGGTGTTTTAATGGAACCAATATCGCTACAGTATGTCCCAGTAAAATATGTGTGGCAGTTTATTCAACTGACGATGATGTATTTCGAGCGATGTGTGCCATTAAATCAAGTCGAAAAAGTGATTTTGTGATTACTACTAGAATCAATACACTAACTCGCATTGAGAAGCAATCAGTTATTTTCAGATGCAATTATGATAGTTGTAACAGCGAAGAATATTTACTTCAGTTAAAGATAGGTATTAAATTGTATTATGATCTGTCAGCACTACGTAAGGTAGTTCATTATAGCAATGAATTAGTCAGTTCTCAAAAATTGTCAATAACAACAAGTTCCGAAGCAATAACAACAACATCCGAAGCAATAACAACAACATCCGAAGCAATAAGAACTCTAACAAGTATTTCTGTAGACACATTGGCAATCAACTCCAGTTTGAATACAATAATTGTTTTCAATGTAACTAACATCGCTAAAAAGATACAATATTCTTTTATTTTACTTGGATTTGTTTTCGTATTAAGAGTGAAGATGTGAGGGTGACAGGTTTATCACTTTATACTCTAGATGACTTTTAAGGAATACGCTGCAATTTTGTGAAAAAGAAAATTTCAGGAGAATGTTTTAGTCGGTGGATTTCATTTCGCAAACATTTTATTTATTTTAAAAGATGCTTTCAGTCTCTTCTAATTATTGTAAGATAACAGAAAAAACGAAATAAAACACGGATATAGACGACGCGCTTATCCATCTGACAATATCTGGAACTGCATCCAAAGCTACAGAAAAAAAATGTATTGTTTTTTTATTCTCTGTCACTATGGTTAAAGAATATTATTGTAAGCTTCAAAGTCTTTGTTTTATACGAAAATTTATCAATCTCTCTATATATTTTTTCTATTCATTATACTATTATTGCTTGTTATTAAGACAAACATTCAATATATAGCATGCATTTTTTGACTAGTAGCTGTTTCAACTGAACTTTGCTCAGCCTTTGCATTCCTTCTTTGAAAAAGGATATTTGTATCTCATACAGAATAATGGCACATTGCAAAGACATACCTTCAAAACGTTCCCTTTAAAAATTCTTTTATCATTCCCAACCATATCTACATTTTGATAATATGAATACTTCACACATATGTCTGTTTTAAATGCCAACTTTGAAACATTCTCTCATGTAAATTACTGGGGAAAACGCTTGCCTACATGGAATCCTTTTTAGAAAAGGCCAAAGCGCAGTTTCTACTAACGACTATATATACTGACAGTATTTCTCATGCTGTATTCATTTTTCATCTCATTTCAAAGGAAGTACTATACTGCTTCTTGTGAGTTATATAAAATACAGTATTTTTCATTACATTCTGGCCACAACGAGTGTCTTTAGCCATACATCGACTACGTTAATCGTAAAGTGCAACAATCTCAAAAGCATTCTCAACCTTTCTAAAGCAATCGACCATCCTCAATTTATTAAAACTGCAATTCAAAACCAAAACACTCAAACCTGGATACTACATATAGTGAAAATGCGACCAGCTTCATCAATACCAACGATTGCAAGATAAAGACGACAGCTACAGATCTCACAAATTCAGAAAGCATCAACATCACACGATGCATTCTTGAGTCTCATCGAAAGTGGTTTATTTTGCCATGATTTGGCTTGAAGTCAACTTTTCTCTTTTGAAAATGTTTATTTTGAATTGAATCATACGAAATCATAAGCCATGTGATGAGTCTTTGTGAGCTAAAGACGAAATGCGTCATTGCTGCTCACCTCACCCGAGCTTTAAAAAAGCGTTGAGGTGCTGACGGCATTTCGTTTGCCCGCAGGCTCTTACAGTAAATCTTATATGTCTATAGTTATTGAATTTAACTCATTGTGCTTCGAATGCTATTCTTGCTGATTGAGTAAATTGTCCATTAGTCCACATCACTGCATGAGGATTAATACGATGGTCTCTTCGCCAAAACAATAGACAATTTTTACATTTCTCTTTCAGGCCAGGTAATGATATCGCACATGCCAATGGCATCAATTGTACAATCCAATAAGTAAAAAAGAGAGAATCATCGTAGAAATCATTTGCGGTGACATATGTTGCACCAGCGGAATATGCAGCATACAAAGTCATTGGTGGAAGCTGTAAGAAAAGATACAGCAAAGATAATGGCAATAATTGAAGTGCCATCTTCTTGTGCTTTCTCCAATCAACACTCCTGTGAACCTTATATCGAGAGTATAACACCCGACCAAACAGTACCATATTAAAAATGATTGTAATAAATGCTGTTCCTATATAATGAGCAAAACTATCTATCAATCCTGGCCAATATTGATCTGAGGAACAGATATATCGATCACAGAATATGTTGTCGTATCTAATTGCTACGTCGCAAGGTAGAATGAAGGCTGATAGAGAGTAAAATATGAGAGGCCAAACAATACATCCAGACAACGGGAAATAATGAAAAAACAGACGCTTTGTTTTTGTTGCAAACCAGCTGGGATAAAAAATAAGAATATGTCGTTCGAATGATGCCCACGCCATAAGAATATATGTCATGCTATAAAACGCTCCCCCTGAAAATGTCCATATTCCACAAAAAATAGGTGTGGCAATTAACGCCGTACCCGTCCGATAATAATGACTTTGCCAAGCAACATCAGTAATTTGTTCAATAAGTGAGCAGATAAGTAGGAGAATAATTACATGATTGTTGAGAGCTTTACGAAGTGTTCGATTACCTATGAAATGATATAGATTAAACAGAATAATTAAGATGGATGGAAACATCGGAGCTAGCATAAGCCATGAACGAATGTTATTAGCGATGGGCATCGCCGAATGACTTTGAATATGTTGGAAATAAACTAAAATGTAAAAGTAGAATGTTTACACATAGTTAGTTATCTAACGTTTGTGTTAGTATTAGGACACGCAATGAACACTTCTATTTTCACAATAGTTAGCAGAAAACTGATATAGAAATTCTAACGAAAAATGTAAGTACCGCTCTACAAGCTGTTAAGGATTTATGTAAATGAGTTACAAGTGTATTCGAATCACTCAGACAAATAGAAAAACATAGGTTTTAGTGTCTTGAGACACATTGTTTATTCGTCTATATGATTTACATCTAAATGTAACTATTTTACGTATAGCATGCACTCATATACTGGAGAAAAAAAGAGAAGAAAAAAAGAGGACGAGAACTTACAGGAGAATGAAAAAAGAGAGAGCACCAAAAGAAGAATAACAAGAAAGAGCGTATTGGATGACTGATACGATTTATAACATACGCATATTCGTTTTATTCCTGATGAGAATGCATCAGCAATTTAACAAAAGGACGCAACGTCATTTACGGGTAATATGTCCGTTACCTAAAACAATGTCCTCATATGCTCTCTTTTCGAAACTATCACTAACATCTTTTGTCATTATCCGATTGTTTTCTCATTTGGTTTCACATAGTTAAGTTATTACAACTGATTCTTTGACACAAGCAAAATAGTCCTATCATAAGATATAATCGAAAACAAAAATTTATATGCAAGTCTGCAAATGTATCTTAACCATCTATAATACTAAAATTTTGGTTGTTCATACATTAGATGCGTTACTTTACTTTAGTGAATTTAAAAGATTAATAACATAAAAATAAATCTATTTGTCATGATTATCCATAGGGAAATTGTTTTAAGGGATTTTCGTTGACATCAATCTTAATAAAAGCACTGAAATTACTTAGTGACGAACTTGTAATGTAAAAAACTAATTATCTACGCGTCAAAACCAGCTAGAGGTCGTCCATCCATGAGGAAAGCTTGATAGTAAAACTCATGAAAGCTCGATCTGTTAACCGAAAGGACATCAGCCATGGTGTATAAAATAGATATTGCCAGAGGCTAGATATTTGATTATGAAATAGGGCGAATGTTATTTTCTTCTTCAACAAGATGTTATTGAATCCAAGTATTTAGATCACCACAAAAAAATCTGGTATTGTGCAGTAATAAATAGATTACACTGGTTTGGATTTGGCATTGATTTTTAGAGTTTGACATGGTCTTTGAGAGTATGTCCTTTACAGAAGCCTTCAATTGTTATATCGTTCTGGCATATAATTAAAAACTATTCTCATTTTTCATGAAATTCCGTAATGGACAGTCTTGTCACTTTTTTATTCGATATGGATATTCATAAGAAGAAGTGTCCTTATAGCTGTGAAATATATTCACAGCCAAACAACTTTTATGCAGAGCGTTTATTTCTATGTAGCTCCAGTTTAGAGTAATATGTCAAAATTTCATCTAACCCTTAAAAAGAAGTCCATTTCAGAAATTCCGTAACGGCTAATATTTTTTTGAATAACTTCGCTTTCTATAGAAAAGAATAAATGAAATTTATATCAGTGACAGATCTAATTAGTCTCTATACACAGTAAAAATTTTAGAGAGTTTGCATTTATTAGCAAGGTTATATGGGCGTGACAATTTGTCAAACTGAAATTCCGTAACGCTGGTCATGCCGTACTACTTGTGACAATCTGAGCGATTACACAGATCCCTCCTTTTTTTATATAGCAATGACATTTGTCCTTGGCTTATACACTTCCTTCTCTTTCTTCCTCTTAGTGCAATCCGGGCAGACAAGTATAATCCACTGTGGAGTCCGAAATGATTTTTCAAAAAATTTAAATTTAACAGAAATCGTAAAAATTTAGGACGTTTATAAAGTGGGTCGATATTTATAAACCGAGTGGATACTTATAAACAGGGTCGATACTTATAAACCGGGTCGACATCTATAAACCGGGTAGATATTTTCAAATCCATGACCAGTTTAAGAAAACAAAGCATGATTTGAGGGTACTCTTTACATTTTGGACATTTATCATCAAAGCTTTCTTCCAGTTGAACTTGATCATACGAATATTTGTACACATCATAACAGCAAAAAGAAAAAGATGATATTATCATTTTACACTGCCTCCATTTTCTGTTTTGTTTTTGTCAATCTTTCATGTTGCTTTGTTGCACTGAATGACTTTTCCATCTATAACATAGCCGTTCGCTTGGTGGAGAAATAGTCACATCGTTTTCGCCATGCGCGACGTGTTTACTGTGAGAGTGGAACGCCTTCAATTCACACTTGTACACTTTCTTGCGTTCTGTCGTCTGCTCTCTTTACATGTTATTTATTCTCCTTGTCATCGGTTAGATCAGTCTTTGTTAATCACTGTATTGCTGTATTCAGCTTTCGAAGTGAATACACGATATCACATCATGTATTCACTGTCTTTATAGTTAATTTTCCAGAAATACCATCTGCACATTCATCGNAAGGGCTTATCTTTGAGAATAGTGAAGAAAATGGGCAAATGAATCCTGTAATCCCATTGGTCTATTTTTGTATCACTTCGGAGGTTGAAATACAGGTATAAAATAGTCCACTAGAAGTACAAGTATTTTCTGGCAAGTACAAGTAGAAGTACAGGTATATCCATGCACGTACAAGTACTTGTACGTGTACTTTGTGTACGTGTACTTGTCCTACCTCTGTTCCGGCGGCAAGGAAATGGTCGGAAAACGAACATAACCGCTCGGAACCGACTGTGCCATAATAACCTGGGTCAATACGAAATTTAATCACTGGCAAACATTATAAAACAGGCGATGAATCGAACATTAACGATATAGAAGATACAGTTGTAACACTGATAAATTCAACTAGTTCAAACATAAACATATCTGATAATTATAACTCAATTCTTCGAGTTGTTTCATTAACAAGTACAACGTATTGTGATCACAAGAGCATTGCTGATCAATACACACTAAACAGAGAGCAAAAAGCTGCGTTCATGATAATAACAAGCCATCTTGATGGCGACAAACAATCACATGCAGGTATATTCATGCACATGATTCTATATAACTATAAATTGAAAAATATCATCCATATCGGAGATAACAATGGGCAACTTATCATGTGTATACCCGGGTGTGGTGGTACAGGAAAATCACAATTTATTCGTGCTGTGACTGAATATTTTCTTGTTACAAACAGAATACAAAAGATGCGAAAGCTAGCACCTACTGGAATTGCAGCTACTGAAATTGGTGGCATGACTATTCATTCATTTTTAGGCGAACATCGCAATTCTGGAAGGGCAGGAACTATTAAACCGGGCGATTTGAAACTGGAAAAAGAATGGACACTTGTAGAGTATCTCTTGATTGATGAAATGAGTATGGTTGGTTTGACTTTACTCGGAAAACTCAATCAAATTCTTTGTGCCGCTAAACATGGCGATCCGCAAATTCCATTCGGTGGTATAAACGTGATATTCTTTGGTGATTATTTACAGTATCGGCTTGTATACGGTGCCTCATTACACACTGACTTTTCGCCGGAAAACAAGAAGAAATCTAATAAACAACTTTCGAAAAAAGAAATCCAACAACGTGTGGCACATTAATTAATTCTACAATTGAATTGTATGGTCAAACTTACTCAACAGATGCGAGCAGAAGACACCCGATCCCAGGTCAACAAATCCGATCGGGTCTCGCCGAATCCGACTAGAAAAATCCCGTCGGTGGTTGCAAATTTTATGAGCGATCTTTTTAACTATGTTCCATGATGACCCTTAGAAAATCCCGGAAATCCATGTTTTGGATCCGTCGAATTCCTGTAGGATCTGATAAAATCCTATATTGGATACGAGTATGGGATTGTTCGACCTGGATATGTCTTTTTAAAATACCAATTTTGAAGCATTCTCATGTAAATTACTGGGGAAAACGCTTGCCTACATGGAATCCTTTCTAGAAAAGGCCAAAGCTCAGTTTCTACTAATGACTATATATACTGACAGTATTTCTCATGCTGTATTCATTTTTCATCTCATTTCAAAGGAAGTGGTATACTCCTTCTTATAAGTTATATAAAATACAGTATTTTTCATTACATTCTGACCACAACGAGTGTCTTTAGCCATACATCGACTACGTTAATCGTAAAGTGCAACAATCTGAAAAGCATTCTCAATCTTTCTAAAGCAATCGACCGTCCTCAATTTATTAAAATTGCAATTCAAAACCAAAACACTCAAACCTGGATACTACATATAGTGAAAATGCGACCAGCTTCATCAATACCAACGATTGCAAGGTAAAGACGACAGCTACAGATCTCACAAATTCAGAAAGCATCAACATGACACGATGCATTCTTGAGTCTCATCGAAAGCGGTTCATTTTGCCATGATTTGGCTTGAAATCAACTTTTCTCTTTTGAAAATGTTTATTTCGAATTGAATCATACGAAATCATAAGCCATCTAATGAGTTCTTGTATGCCAAAGGCGAAACGCGTCATTGCTGCTCACCTCACCCAAGCTTTGAAAAGGCGTTGACGTGCTGACGGCATTTCGTTTGCCCGCAAGTTCTTACAATAAATATTAAATTCTATAGTTATTGAATTCAACTCATTGTGCTTCGAGTGCTATTCTTGCTGACTGAGTAAATTGTCCATTAGTCCACATCACTGCTTGTGGATTGATACGATGGTCTCTTCGCCAAAATAACAGGCAATTTTTACATTTCTCTTTCAATCCAGGTAACGATATTGCACATGCCAACGGCATAAACTGTACAATCCAATAAGTAAAAAAGAGAGAATCATCATAGAAATCATTTGCGGTGACATATGTAGCACCCGCGGAATACGCAGCATACAAAGTCATTGGTGGAAGCTGTAAGAAAAGGTACAGCATAGATAATGGCAATAATTGAAATGCTATCTTCTTGTGCTTTCTCCAATCAACACTCCTATGAACTTTATATCGAGAGTATAATACCCGACCAAACAATGCTATATTAAAAATGATTGTCATAAATGCTGTTCCTATATAATGACCAAAACTATCAATCAATCCTGGCCAATATGGATCTGAGGAACAGATATATCGATCACAGAATATGTTGTCGTATCTAATTGCTACGTCACAAGGTAAAATGAAGGCTGATAGAGAGTAAAAT
This sequence comes from Adineta ricciae, assembly GCA_905250025.1. Classification (NCBI taxonomy): domain Eukaryota; kingdom Metazoa; phylum Rotifera; class Eurotatoria; order Adinetida; family Adinetidae; genus Adineta; species Adineta ricciae. Next base: position 70,142 of record CAJNOJ010000326.1, on the reverse strand, counting down.
ATGAGAGGCCAAATAATACATCCAGACAAAGGAAAATAATGAAAAAATAGGCGCTTTGTTTTCGTTGCGAACCAGCTGGGATGAAAAATAAGAATATGTCGTTCGAATGATGCCCAAGCCATAAGAATATATATCATGCTATAAAACGCTCCCCCAGAAAATGTCCATATTCCACAAAAAATAGGTGTGGAAATTAATGCCGTACCCGTTCGATAATAATGACTTTGCCAAGCAACATCAGTAACTTGTTCAATAAATGAGCAGATAAGTAGGAGAATAATCACATGATTGTTGAGAGCTCTACGAAGTGTTTGATTACCTATGAAATGATATAGATTAAACAGAATAATTAAAATGGATGGAAACATCGGAGTCAACATAAGCCATGAACGAATGTAATTAGAGATGGGCATCCCAGAATGACTCTAAATATGTTGGAAATAAACTAAAATGTAAAAGTAGAATGTTTACATATAGTTATCTAACGTTTGTCTAAGTATTAGAATACACAATGAATGCTTCTATTTTCACAATAGTTAGCAGAAAACTCATATAGAAATTGTAGCGAAAAATGCCAGTGCCGCTCTGCAAGCTGTTAAAGATTGATGTAAATGGGTTACTAGTGTATTCCAATCACTCAGACAAATGGAAAAATACAGATTTTAGTGTCTTGAGACACAATGTTTATTCATCTATATGATCTACGTCTAAATGCAACTATTTCACATATAGCACGCACTCATATACTGGAGAAAAAAAGAGAATAAAAAAGAAGATGAGAACTTACAGGAGAAAGAAAAGAGAGAGCATCCAAGAGAAGAATAACAAAAAAGAGCTTATAGGATGACTGACACGATTTCTAACATACGCATATTCGTTTCATTCTTGATGTCAATGCATCATCAGTTTAAGAAAAGGGCGTAACGTCGTTTACGGGTAGTATACCCGTTACCTAGAACAGTGTCCTCACATGTTCTCTTCTCGAAACTATCACCAACATCTTTTGTTATTAATCGATTGTTTTCTCATTTGGTTTCACATAGTTAAGTTATTACGACTGATTCTTTGGCACCAGTAAAAGAGTTCTATCATAAGATACAATCGAAAATGAAATTTATATGTAAGTCTGCAAATGTATGTGGATCATCTATAATACTAAATTTTGGTTGTTCATAGGTTAGATGCGTTACTTTACTTTAGTGAATTCAAAAGATTAGTTATATAACGATACATTTATTTGTCCTGATTATCAATAGGGGAACTGCTTTATGAGATTTTCTTTAACGTCAATCTTACTGAAAGCATTAAAATTACTTAGTAACGAACTTGTGATGTAACAAAACTAATTAGCTACTACTTGTGACAATCTGAACGATTACACACATCCCTCCTTTTTTATATAGCAATGATATTTGTCGTTAGTTTATGCACTTCCTTCTCTTTCTTCCTGTTAGTGCTAAGAAGTAAAATCTCTGGATAATTTCATCATCCAAACGCCATGTTATTCTCTAGTCATTTAGATTGTGTCAACTTACAGATGATGCTTTTGACACCCCTTGTCACACTTAAGTGCCCCTGCCATGTTCGACAGAACCTCATCTTATGTTTTTCATGTGACCCATGATCCTAACGCGTGACATTTAAATTATAAACATTAGTTTTGCTTTCGGACATTTTTGTGTTGGTGCGTGAGTGTATTTCTCCAAGTACCATATACGAACAAGGAAAATACAGTATCGCTGCGATTTTTTTATCAAATAAAGCTTATATACACCATCATCAGAAATCGTCACACAACTTTTCGAAATAAAAAGGAAGAAAGAAGATACTCGCTCAAAAGGATAAAAATTAATTATTTCGTTAATTAATTTTAATGATAAGATAAGAAGTAGATGGTAAAGCAGAGAAGATATTGCTTTATGTTTTTCTGTAGTTTATTGACCGGTTTCTGTCAGATTATCATCTGACTTCATCAAAAAAATACAAAATTTACAAAAAACTAATAAATAACCAATAAGTTAACAACGATACCAGCGCATATATGATAATGATCCCGGGCTAGAATAGCCCTGGGATCTTGTTAAAATTGCCTGGAGTTTGTCTTGATCTCGTTGTTGTTGTTGATATGTGATACTCGTTTGTTTGGCGAGTATTCTTGAATACGTTTGAGCTCATTGTCATGAACCACTAAACTGAAGATATTAGTTTAATTTAAGAATACTAATCCGTAATTATTAATAGTGAAAGATCTGGCTTCTTTTTAACTAAATAATCTTGAACATTATGTAACTTCTTAGTACCTACGATCGGTCTTATGTTACAAATAGCTGTATCTGAAAAGCAATTTTTCCAGATTTCATTATATTGGGTGTGAGGGTGTGCCAACCTTTCTGAAGAGTCTCCTCAGTTGATTTTCCACCATGTAAGCATGTGAAGGGCTGTAATCGACTGCGTTTTGAAGATAGGTAAAATACTATTGATGGAAATGGTTGATAGGATTTTGTTACTCTATTTGGAAAACTCTACATAGGGGTATCAATAAGTTCTCGTAGTTGCTTCCTAATTTTTTCCCCCAACCGATTTCGACCATGAATTTAATATGGTCTCGTACCGACATCTGTTGTGCATCAAACCACCAATACGAAGTTTCTCTAGTGCTCGTTAGAGAAAATACCCAAACAATTTCCCAGGACCCCTGTTTTCGCGATGGAAAAGGAGCGCCTGCGTGCATATATCAAGACTCGATTTCTACTGGGCTTCGCAGCTACGGAAATTCACCGCGAATTAGTCACTGCTCACGGGCGCGATAGTATATCATTCAGTACTGTTGCACTTTGGGTTTGTCGTTTCTCAAGCATCATCTTCACCTTTGGAAAATCTCGTCGAGATGGGTCCCTCATAGCCTCACCCAAGCTCAACAACAGCAACGAATCGACATCTGCACAGAGAACTTACGGAAACTCGAAGAAGGTACGTGGAGACTTCCCGACATAGTTACAGGCGATGAAACCGGGATCTATCACCGCCGAATCAAATCGAAACAAGAGTCAAAAGCGTCGATTCCAGTGGGAGCAAGCCCTGTGACTGAAGTGAGACGACAGCAATTCGAGCGAAAAACCATGTTTGTCGTCTTCTTTATGACTGACGGACCTCTACTGATACATGAAATACCTTCGAAAACAACAGTCAATGCTGCTTACTATCGCGACGTATGTCTATTCCAATTAGTTCGCAAGTTACGCAAGAAAAGACCGCGATCGACAACGCACAGCATCAAACTCCATCATGACAATACTCGACCACGTGTCAATAATCTCGTTTTCGACTACCTTGAAGAGAATAAAATCCAGATCATGGCTCGTGTGATTTCTGGCTTTATGATCAGTTGAAACGAAATCTCGATACGTATCCGACAGTATAAGCCTTGCTTGAGCTGTAACAAAGGAGCTGAATTCGATACCCATTGATGAATATCGAAAGACATTTCATAAATGGACTGAGCGAATGAAACTTTGTGTGAAACATAAGGGGAAGTACTTCGAACATTTGCTGTGAACAAATCGTGAAAATCGCGTGTGTAGATAAAAATAAATGAAACTACGAGAACTTATTGATACCCCTATGTATGTGCAGGATTTTCATTGTTACTGTATACTGCTCTTGATATTCTTGATTGGACAATCATTTCTGGAATAGATAGTCTATGTACTAGTTCTCGGCGTTCGATGCTAAAATCATCATTGTTGTATATGGTATTGGTCACATTTTGATTTGCTCCATTGCCAGTAAGGAATGTATTGAATGAATCGAGGTAGATACCTACAATTGTGAATAAGAGGATGATTAGATCGAGAACTCGGCATGTTTATCTTAACCGTTATATAACAACATTAATTCGATGGTGCGCCGTTCACTTTCAAATGTTGATAATGTTGAAGAATATCGAATATCTCGTAAAAGTATCGTATTGGCGATATTCGTGAATACATGTTTTACATGATCAGATGTAAATGGTATCACATACGGTTCAGCTGCTACTTTTTGATAAACCGATGTTAGCAATATGTCAATTCTATTTTCGATTTGAACATTGAGAAATGATACGCTTGAGCCAGTTTGATGCACCAATTTGATATTGAGATGAGATAAATGGGATTCATTTAACATTTGATTGATTTTATCCAAAGATCCGTTGAACGTAAAGATGATGTCATCAATGTATCTGTATTAAAGCACAATGAGATAGATAAGTAGCTAGTATAAGACTTAAATCAAATGGTAAACGTACCGGCCATAGGTTTCATTTGAACTTGCTTGATCGAGAACAAGCTGTTTTTCCCATTTCCACATAAAGATATTGGCCAAAGTTAGAGTAAATGCTGATCCCATTGCACCACCGACTACTTAACGATAGAATTTCTTATCATAAGTAAACATATTTTCTGTCAAAACCAGACGAGCTAATTTCTGAATAGCATCAAGTGGAGTAAAGTTGTTGGTTTCAAATAGCCGTTTGCAGCAAATACTTCGAGACGGCGAATGAGATCAACACCGTCGGTAATTGTTGTTGAACGAACGTGTTTATCAAACAATGGTTGAAGTAATTGAGCGAGAAACTTAGAAATGACGGTTGTCGGTGTATGCATTGGCGAAACAATTTTTGAGGTGCCCACCAACATTATCTCCGTTGGACACCATCGATGGAAGACTGAAAGAATTCGTTCATTTACATTATCTTGACTTCATCAGAGCAATTGGTTATCGAATACACTAATTCAAAGATGACATTCATGAAAAACAGCTCGGCGAAGAATTGTCTTATTATTTTTCGAATGTCGATCAGGTAGGTATTATATAGCCGTTAACATTCATCGTTTCTTTTATATTTTTCTCTAGCTCGAATTGATAGGCCGATTAACCAGCATTCGACAGAAACAGATGAAGGTGTTGGAATAAATGACGCTGTTTGAACAATAAATCTCATGTCATCATACCTAACCTCGATATAAAACAACTGAGCAACAGACGTTTGAAGATGCTACAAGAACTTAAGAGATTTATGCTAAATGTTAAACTACAAGGATATGAAAACAAGATTGAAGATCAAGAATACTTATATCAACAAGAGGTGCCCAGTGTCCTGCAACAGATTGAGAACACCAACTCATCTCTTCCTACGTTTCAAAGAAACTTGACTATCTGCCACATAAAGGCAAGTATGAGACATACCATAGTTTTCTCTTATCTACAGTGTTCTTGATTTTTGTCTTTTCCATTTTTGAAGGCCCTAGCTACATTCGACCAAATCAAACATATCTGTATTCACATACATATCAAGAAAAACAAGCCGAACGAGAATACAATAGGATTCGTGATGTTGTTGTTCCTTTTCTCGTACACGTACATCACATGTTACCGATGCCGACAGTGATCAAATAGTTCTCTCACCAACTTGCTACGTATCTTTGTGAACGCTACATGTCTATAGTATCATATGTTGATGACCATTGTACACTCTACAAGAACGGCAATCGATTCAAGCAACCAAGTGTCGTCTGAAGAAATACAATCAGATTCTTCGTGTGACAGACAAAGCCGGCATATTTCATTTCGGCGATACCAAAGATTGCAAGCGAAAAGCAGGCGCTTATCGGCAAAAAGCGGGAGCTTATGTTGAATTAGAGACTAATCCACTACGGTCAGTCTTCGACAAAGTTGAACTCGCTTATTTATACTTCGTTCCAAAACCACATAAGGTAATTTGTGAATATCTTCTGCTGACTACCGCCTACTGTTTTATTCCTATTTGTAGGAAGAAACTCCACTGCGCCCGATTGTGTTATCAATGAGTAAGCCAACGACTAGCATTTCTAAATTTCTTGATCGATTACTTCGACCGTTATTTGATAAACATGTTCGTTCAACTACAATTATCGATGGCGTTGATCTCATTCGTCGTCTCGAAACATATGCGGCAAACGGCTATTTGAAACCAACAACACATCTGTGCACATTCGATATCACAGATTTATACACAATATTACCACAAGAAGAATCTCTGAATATTCTAACCCAAATTCTCATGAAACATGGGTACCGAAAAGTGAGAGGCGTACCAACTGATGCCATTCGGAAATTAGCTCGTCTTGTCAGCACAGAAAATGTGTTCATCTATGAGAAGAAATTCTATCGATAAGTCGTCACTGGAGCAATGGGATCTGCATTCACTTTAACATTGGCGAATATGTTCATGTGGAAATGGGAAAATGACTTTGCCCAACGACAAGCATCTTCAAACGAAATCTATGGCCGGTAAATTTCACCTTTCCATTCGAATGCTATATTATCCCACTCGTCATTTCACATTCCTTCACGTTAGATATATTGATGATGTCTTTTTCACTTCGACTGAGGCATTAGACAAAGTTAATGAAATGTTAGATGCGGCAAACGCAACATTGGATGCGATGTGTCATTTTTGGTTCTTCATATCGAAAACAAGAATGGCACTTTGACAGCATCAGTTTATCATACATGCAGCTGAACCGTACGTGGCACCGTTTACATCTAATCATCCCAAACACGTATTTGGAAATATTATCAATACTGTTCTTTGACGAGCGGTTCGATACTCCTCAACATCAGCAGTATTTGAAGACGAGCAACGGCTCGTCAAGTTGATGTTATTGTATAACGGGTAAGTTCGTCTACTACAGTTTGACACAGACCATCTTTATATTCGCAACCTTAGCTGTCCGCCTCGATTTATCTATGCACAATTCGATAGATTTGTCAATCAAAATAGAACGGATCAAAATGTAGTAAACACTTATCGTAGTGAAGAAGACTTCATCGAGAGGTGCCATGAATTATTGAATAAATCAACTATTCAAGAAATTGCCATGCAATCAAATGTCTTCAAAGCATCATGAGGCACTAACGAAGGATCTATGAGTGAATCCGCGGTTCAATTCCATAAAACAGGTCCATCGAAATGGGATTCAAACGTGATTGTCCATTACTCGTATGAAAATCGACTGTCAACTTACAAAAGAAATGTTCATCAACTATGGAATCAATATTTTCGTCAAACTTCAGTGATCAACACGCGCCTGATCATAGGAACCAAAAGCAATCTCAATTTGACAAAAAGACTTTTGCGACGCCAACCAAATAATCGACAAAGGGAACAGAACGAGAAAAACTGAGAAGTAGAGGTTTTAGATAATTTGTCTGCCATAGACTTCTTTTTCTTTTTTTTTCAATAAACTATCGAACTACTATCGTGTATAGATTATATTCAAACCAAGCTCCAACAAATCATATTTTATTCTTTTACTCTTTTTTATTCCACTAGGTTCGTTCGAAAAAATTCACTCTTACTCCTTCGCCTGGTCAAGATACTTGGTTATTTTTGAAAATGACCAATGAACAGACAATCTTTGCAATGACAGAGAAAATATGAGAACGCGCCTAGCTTCATTTACAGCTTGTCAGATGAAAAGACGAAGGAACTAATAACATTAGTCTACGTTGATTTTGTGATCATTTACTAACTATGTGCTCACTTAGGTTATGTATCCATCGAAATTCTTGACAAACTCTTCTAGTTGCTTTGTCGGTCACGATGTTTACATCAATCTCAACCAGGAATGTCAACAAATTATCAATGATATGCAAAGTCAAATATTTTTTGACAGCGAGGGTGCGCGATGGGCCAGGAGAGGTTAGCACCAAAGTAGCGATGTGAAGTGAGTGCCGCAGTATTTCACTACATGAAATAATAGAATCCGTCAACTTTTGAGCATGCAACTAAACATTTAAAATCAACTTTCAAGTTTGACACAAGTGAGTATAATCACATTCAACGAAACAAACACAAACATAAGCTATCTCATCTACGCAAACCGCATCACAACGCAGTCCTCCTCTACACAGCCGAACGCGCCATCTATAGTATTCCATCCGATGTTACTGATCATTCACCTCATTGCTTCCTAACACCCGAATGCAATGTACAAGAAACGCTAAAATACTATATATCGTATCATTCGCCACCACATAAACCGTATACCACGCTGCCTTTAGATCGACTATTTGTCGAACTACGCAGATTATGCAGGTTTATCTGTGATCTTCGGATCATTTGGATAGCCTATGCGGTTTAAAGCTATCTGATGATTCCTTTAGCGGGGTTAAAATCGCGATAATGGCGTGCTTTGACTCATCCACGCCCTCATCCGCTCACCCTCATGATAGTTATACAAATTTATTATATGTCGTTTAATGAACATAAGAGACAATTGTTTTTTATTCTAACATTTAAATATAGATTGATATGTGAACAATAAATAAGAGAGAAAATTTTCAAATGTTCGACATCATCTATCTTAAGTTTATAGCAACGATTCTTGACGTCTGCTGATGATTAATTCGATTTGATCTTCGTAAGGGGAAAAGATGAAGATGAGGAGAAAACCATGTATGAACAAAACTCATACCGGTAAATGATAAAATAAAACCTAACCATGCCAAATGATTTCTCCACCATCCAGCATAAGCAAATAAATAAAACATAATTGTCACACTAAATGCAGGAATAGTACATGAAATTACAAATATAATTGACCACACAATACGTTTTATAACTGTAACATCACGCGTAAATCTTGTTTGTTGTCGAAAAGTAAACGTTGAAGAATTTTTTCGTAAATAATATACTGTATAAATATAAATCGTTATTGTAATGGAAAGTGGTGGAATCCAAATGAGAANACAAGTCAAATCTGCATTTATAAATCATGGATTTATTCGTAAGTCACGAATATATTTATAAATCAAACAGATTTATAAACTACAAAGAGATTTATAAATCCTGAAGAATTTATAAACCAATGAGAATTTATAAATCACCAGTGAATTTATAAATACACAAAATGTTTATAACTGCCTTAAATTTCGCACGAAAAAATTTATGATTTATAAATCGATTTATTTATATTGATTTATAAATGAGCATATTTCGGACTCTTCAGTGGTATAATCCCTGGATAGTTCCATTATCCAAACACCATGTTATTCTCTAGTCATTTAGATTGTGTCAACTTACAGATAATGTTTTTGACATCCCTTATCGCACTAAAGTACCCTTATCATGTTTGACAGAAACTCATCTTGTGTTTTTGATGTGATCCATGATCCTAACGCGTGACACTTAGATTATATACATTAGTTTTGTTTTCAGATATTTTTGTGTTAGTGCGTGAGTGTATTTCTCCAAGTACTATATACAAACAAGGAAAATACAGTATCGCTGCGATTTCTTTTATCAAATAAAGCTTATATACCATATATATTCATATACGGCTCTATACCATCATCAGAAATCGTCGCTACCTTTCGAAATAAAAAAGAAGAAAGAAGATACTCGCTCAAAAGAATAAAAATTAACTATTCGGTTAATTCATTTTAATGATAAGATGAGAAGTAGATGGTAAGGCAGAGAAGGTATTGCTTTTTGGTTTTCTGTAGTTTATTGGCCGGATTCTGTCAGATAATTATCTGACTTCATCAGAAAAATACAAAATTAAAAAAAACTAATAAATAAATAATAAGTTAACAACGATGCAAGCGCATATATGATAATGATCCCGGGCTAGACGAAGCGTGGGATCTTGTTAAAATTGCCTGGCGTTTGTCTTGATCTCGCTGTTGTTGTTGTTGATGTGTGATACTCGTTTGTTTGGTGAGTATCTTTGAATGCATTTGGGCTCATTTCCATGAACCACAAAACTGAAGATATTAGTTTAAATTAAGAATACTAATCCGTAATCATTAATAGTGAACGGTCTGGCTTCTTTTTAACTAAATAATCTTGAAGATCATGTAACTTCTTAGTACCTACGATGGATCTTATGTTACAAATAGCTGCGTTTGAAGGACAATTTTTCCAGATTTCATTGAACTGGGTCGAAATGTCCTTCAAATCCTTGCAAAATGTAAAATGGCATAAGAAAGTGTTTTTGAAATTAATTCCAGCCTTCTTTGTTGTTTTCCTTCATACATTATTCAGAAAAATCTTTCTTATATTCAAGAAATTTATGGATGTAGGAGTTGAACATTGAAATGTCTTAAAATAAAATATGAAGGATATTTACTCAGTAGTAATGATACACAATTATGAGTTTGTTTTTTGTATAAATGCATCATAATTCGAACAATATCTTATTACACGTATAAGAGATCTAAAAGGAATATTTCTTTTTATGTGTCATGCATGTATAATTGCAAAAGGGTGAAGATATGGCTCATGTGAAAGTTTATGAAACACATTGGACACCAATTTCCATCTTGAGGGTGAGGGTGAGGGTGTGTCAACCTTGCTGAGGGATATCCTCAGTTGGTTTTCCACCATGTAAGCATGTGAAGGGCTGTAACTGACTGTGTTTTGGAGATAGGTAAAATAATACTCTTGATGGAAATGGTTGATAGGATTTTGTTACCCTGTTTGGAAAAATCTGTATGGTTGCTTTTGAAGAAAATGGAGTTGAAGACCATAACCTATGCAGTGTTTTAGAAGGTGTTGAATTGCTTGATATATGCAATGGTTGGACTAATGTTTTTTGTTGTTTTTGGATTGCGGTGAGTCTTTTGTGCGGTTGTGCTGCGTTTGTTAGCGTTTGCGTTGTGTTGTTGATGTTTAGGTATCGTGGTTTGTCCCATGATAAAATATTATAAATAAGTATTCTGATCTCTATTCGTTTTCTGTATTTTTAGGTTTGGTTGGGACTTGTAAAGAAAGATTGAAGTAGAGCATGTGTCGGTGATTTTCTAATTCTGTCTTTTCTTTCCTTCTTTATGAAGTTAAGCGCTGAAAAAATAAGTAGATTTTGTTCCATTTTATGAAAGAAAATATTATTTAGTTTATTCTGAACGTCTTCTTTGTTTTGTTTTTCATGAATATCTGAAGGAGATACGAGATTATTTGAAAATGAAAAAAATTGTAAAGATTGCCTTCGTTTTATCGGACTTGTTGTTTTACATTCGAATGAAGTGTTTGTGGTGTAGATGGTTAATCTGAAATGAAATGATTGAGACAGCGGAATTATTTCGGCGGCGGTACGGTCTAGCCTTAACGATTCTTAGTATTTGTCACCTAGCAGTATAATAAGATGAATGGAAGGTGCATAGAAGAAACGAATATGTATATATATATACAAGGATTTATATAGGAAATGTTTGATTGCATTATCTATTATTTAGTTTCGCTGTTGAAGACGTGATTGTTGTCCTACAGGTTGTTCGATCAAATTCGGATTGTCCTTGGTGCCTGTTATCAGGCGTGTGTTGATCACTGGAGTTTGCTGAAAGTGTTGGTCTCAAAGTTGATGGATGTCTTTTTTGCAGTCCGCTAATCGATTTTCATAAGTGTAATGGAAAATGATATTAGTATACCATTTAGATAGATAGTTATTATTTGATTGATCCATTTGATTATTTGTAGGATTTTCATTATTACTGTATACTGCTCTTGATATTCTTGATTGGACAATCATTTCTGGGATAGATAGTCTATGTAATAGTTCTCAGCGTTTGTTGCTAAAATCATCATCATTGTATATGGTATTGGTCACATTTTGATTTGCTCAATTGTCAGCAAAGAATGTGTTGAATGAATCGAGGTAGATACCTACAATTGTGAATAAGAGAATGATTAGATCGCGAACTCGGTACGTTTATCTAATCCGTTATACAACAACATTAATTTGATGGAGCGTCGTTCACTTTGAAATGTTGATAATGTTGAAGAATATCGAATAGCTCGTATAAGTACCGTATTGATGATACTCATGAACACATGCTTTGGATGATCAGATGTAAATGGTATCACATAAGGTTCAACTGCTTCTTTGTGATGATCTGATGTTGGCAATATGCGATTTCTATTTTCGATCTGAGCATGGAGAAAGGATGCGCTTGAGCCAATTTGACGGACTAATTTGATATTGGGATGAAATAAATTGACTTCATCTAACATTCGATTGATTTTAGCGAAAGATTCGTTCGACGTACAGATGATGTCATCCATGTATCTGTAGTAAAGAGCAATCATATAGATAAGTTGCCAGTATAGCACTTAAATTAAAAGGGTAAACGTGCTGGCCATAGATTTCATTTGAACTTGTTTGCTAAAGGACAAACGGTTTTTCCCATTTTCATATAAAGATATTGGCTGAAGTTAGAGTAAAATCTAATCCTATCGCACCACCGACTACTTGTCGATAGAATTTCTTATCATATGTAAACATATTTTTCTGTCAAAACCAGACGAGCTAATTTCCGAATGGCATCAAGTGGAATAAAGTTGTTGGTTTGAAATAGCCGTTAGCAGTAAATGCTCTGAGACGGCGAATAAGATCAACATTGTTAATAATTGTTGTTGAACGAACGTGCCTATCAAACAATGGTCGAAGTAGTGGTTCGAGAAACGTAGAAATGACGGTTGTCGGTGTATGTGTTGACGAAACAATTTTTGACCTGTCCATCAACATTATCTCTGTTGGACATCATCGATGGAAGACTGAAAGAATTCGTTCGTTTACATTATTTTAACTTTATCAGAGCAATTCATTATCGAATACACCAGTTCAAAGATGACATTCATGAAAAACAGATCGGCGAAGAATTGTATTATTATTTTTCGGATGTCGGCCAAGTTAGTATTATCTAGCCGTTAACGTTCATCGTTTCTTTTATATTTTTCTCTAGCTCGAGTTGATCGACCGATTAACAATCATTCGACAGAAACAGATGAAGGTGTTGGAAGAAATTATGCTGTTTGAACAACGAATCTCATATCATCATATCTAACCTCGATATAAAACAACTGAGCAACAGGCGTTTGAAGATGCTACAAGAACTTAAGAGATTTATGCTAAATGTTGAACTACAAGGGTATGAAAACAAGATTGAACATCAAGAATACTTATATCAACACGAGTTGTCCAGTGTCCAGCAACAGATTGAGAACACCAACTCATCTCTTCCTACGTTTCAAAGAAATTTGACTATCTGTCACACAACGGTAAGTATGAGATATACCAGTTTTTTCTTATCCACATTGTTTTTGGTTTTTGTCTTTTCCATTTTTGAAGGTCCTAGCTATATGCGACCAAATCAAACGTGTCTGTATTCACGTACATATCAAGGAAAACAAGCTGAACGAGAATACAATTAGATTCTTCGTGTGACAGACAAAGCCGGCATATTTCATTTCGGCGATACCAAAGCTTAAGAGCGAAAAGTAGACGCTTATCGGCAAAAAGTGGAAGCTTAGGTTTAATTAGAGACTAATCCACTACGGCCAGTCTTCGACAAAATTGAACTCGCTTATTTATGTTTCGTTTCAAAACTACATAAGGTAATTTGTGAACATCTTCTGCTGACTACCACCTACCGTTTTATTCGTATTTGTAGGAAGAAACTCCACTGCGCCCGATTGTACCATCAATGAATACGCCAACAGCTGGCATTTCCAAATTTCTTGATCGATTACTTCGACTGTTATTTGATAAACATGTTCGTTCAACTTCAATTATCGACGGTGTTGATCTCATTCGTCGTCTCGAAACGTACACGACAAATGACTATCCACAACCAACAACTCATTTGTGCACATTCGATATCAAAGATTTATACACTATGTGACCTCAAGAAGAGTCTCTGAAAATTCTAACCGAATTTCTCATGCTACATGGGTACCGAAAATTGAAAGGCGTACCAATTGATGCTATTCGGAAATTAGCTCGTCTTTTCATCACAGAAAATGTGTTCACCTATGAGAAGAAATTCTATCGACAAGTCGTCCGCGGAGCAATCGAATCTGCATTCACTTCAACATTGGCGAATATATTCATGTGCAAATGGGAAAAGGAATTTTCCCAACGACAAGCATCTTCAAACGAAATCTATGACCGTAAAACTTTACCTTTCTATTGGAACACCACATTATCTCCTTGTCCGTCTCACTTTTCTTTACATCAGATATATTGATGACGTCTTTTTCACCTCGAATGAGTCATTAGAAAAACTTCATGAAATGGTAGAACGGTTAATAATTTTCACCCAAACATTAAACTGGCGCGCAACATTGGATGCGATGTGTCGTTTTTGGTTGTTCTTATCAAAAACAAGGATGGCACCTCAACAACATCAGTTCATCATAAAAGCAGCTGAACTGTATGTGGTACAGTTTACATCTAATCATTCCAAACACGTATTTGGAAATATCATCAATACTGCTCTCTGGCGAGCGGTTCAATACTCCTCAACATTAGCAGTATTTGACGACGAGCAACAGTTCGTCAAGTTGATGTTATTGTATAACGGGTAAGTTCGTCTACTACAGTTCGAGACAGACTATCTTTATATTCGCAATCTTAGCTATCCGCCTCGATTTATTTATGCACAATTCAATAGATTCGCCAATCAAAATAGAATGGATCGAAATGTAGTAGACGCTTATCATAGTGAAAAAGACTTCATCGAGAGGTGCCATGAATTATTGAATAAAACAACTATTCAAGGAATTGCCATACAATCAAATATCTTCAAAGCGTCATGTGGCACCATCGAAGAATTTATGAGTGAATCCGCGGTTCAATTTCAGAAAACAGGTCCATCGAAATGGGATTCAAGCGTTATTATCTATTAATCGTATGAAAATCGACTGTCTACTTACAAAAGGAATGTTCATCAGCTATGGAATCAACAGGTGTCTGATCATAGGAACCAAAAACAATCTCAAGTTGACAAAACGACTTTTATGACGCCAACCAAATAATCGACAACGAGAACAGAACGAGAAAAACTGCGAAGTAGAGCTTTTAGATAATTTGTCTGTCATAGACTTCTTTTTCTTTTTTTCTCGAATAAACTATCGAACCACTATCGTTTATAGATTAGATTCAAACCAAGCTCTAACAAAACATATTCCATTTTTTTTATTGCACTAGGTTCGTTCGGCAAAATTCACACTCTTACTCCTTCACCTGGTCAGGATACTTCGTAAATTTTGAAAATGACCAATGAGCAGACAATCTTTACGATGACAGAGAAAATATGAAAGCGCGCCTGGCTTCATTTACAGTTTGTCAGATGAAAAAACGAAGAAACTGATAACATTAGTCTGCGTTGATTTTGTGATCATTTACTAACTGTGTGCTCACTTCGGTTATGTATCCATCGAAATTCTTTACAACCAGGAATGTCACCAAATTGTCAATGATATGCAAAGTCAAATACTTTTCGACAGCGAGGGTGCGCGATGGTTTAGAAGAGGTTAGCACCAAACTAGCGATGTGAAATGAATGCTACAGTATTTCACTACTTGAAATAATAGAATCCTTCAACTTTTGAGCATGCAACTAAGCACTTAAAATCAACTTTCAAGTTCGACACAAGTGAGTATAATCACATTCAAGGAAATAAACATAAACCGTATGACAAATCAATCCCCCTCTACACAACTGAACGCGCAATCTATAGTATTCCATCCGGTGTCGCTATAATCCGATGTTACTGATCATTCACCTTATTACTTCCTAGCGTCCAAATGCAATATACAAGAAACGCTAAAATACTATATATCGTATCATTCACCACCACATAAACCGTACACCACGCTGTCTTTAGATCGACTATTTGTCGAACTACGTAGATTATGCAGCTTTATCTATGATCTTCGGATCATTTGAATAGCCCATGCAGTTTAAAACTATCTAATGATTTCTTTAGCGGGATTAAAATCGCGATGATGACGTGCTTTGACTCATCCACACCCCCATCCGCTCACCCTCATGATAGTTATACAAATGTATTATATATCAGTTAATGAACATAAGAGACAATTGGTTTTTATTCTAAAATATAAATATATAGGTTGATTTGTGAACAATAAATAAGAAAGAAAAATTTTCAAATGTTCGACATCATCTATCTTAAGTTTATAACAACGATTCTTGTCGTCTGCTGATGATTAATTCGATTTGATCTTCGTAAGGGGAAAAGATGAAGATGAGGAGAAAACCATGTATGAACAAAACTCATACCAGTAAACGATAAAATAAAACCTAACCATGCCAAATGATTTCTCCACCATCCAGCATAAGCAAATAAATAAAACATAATTGTTACACTAAATGCAGGAATAGTACATGAAATTACAAATATAATTGACCATACAATACGTTTTATGACTGTAACATCACGCGTAAATCTTGTTTGTTGCCGAAAAGTAAATGTTGAAGAATTTTTTCGTAAATAATATACTGTATAAATATAAATCGTTATTGTAATGGAAAGTGGTGGAATCCAAATGAGAACAGTTGCTATCATTACTCCAATCCATTCTGTTAAAAGTATTTGACAATGATAATCTTCATAACCATAGATACCTGTGAAAAGAAGTGGTATTGGTTGAATTAGACTTAAAATTAGTTGAATAATTATACCAAAAATATATAAATAAATATTTTGATAGAGAGAACAACGTGTATAATAAACGATACGAACAAAACGATATAAGCTATGAAGTGTGTTTGAATAAAGTGAATAGGTCATAGCAACATTGATAAGATATGCTTTTATATGACACCATTGTATCTTATCTGTAAGTTGTAATGTATTTGGATATAGATGACCTTTGAGCATTGATATGAACATATCAAGAATAAAAAGAATAAATATAAATATACCCATATATAAATTTAAACTAAGAAGACAAGGAATTTTCTCTTTTGATTTTCTCAATTGATGACGAATTAAAATGAAAAGAATCAATAAAAATGTTTTTCCAATGGCTAATATACAAAAACTAATTGTAATAGAATCAAGAATAATATTTTCTACAAACGGTCCATGTGTAAAGAGTGTTTCGTTAGTAGATGTACTGTTTGCCATATGATATTCCTACATTAATTAAATGAAAATCTTTAAAACAATATAAAAGTCAAGACAATAATCTTCTGTCTTGATGTAAATCTGGAATTGAAATCAATGGGAATGTTTCCTAATGAAATTTTCAATTTTAAACTTAGAAAGTAGTACAATTGATGAAGTCATATGTATTTTTCCAAATATCCTGTTACTAATGTAAGACTTTTGACTATTCAGTTGAGTAAAACAAATATTTGTTACTACTGAAAGATTTTTCATGTGATTCAGTATATCTCTGGAATAAATGTGAATATCGTTCTAATTTATCCTCAACATCAATTTTCGTTCATAAACTTATCAGTTGTGCTACTTTCTAAGTTCAAAATTAAGAAGTAATACTTTTTATGGATAAAAAAAGAGTTTATGAGTACTCGTGCGTTCTCATTACATTTTCCAGCATGAGTGTTTATCGAGTACTCTTGATATGATTAGTACTGTTAGAGTTATTCATTTGCTGAAAATGACAGCTCTTAACAAAATTAATTTTTTTGTACTATCAAAGATTTAACAATCACATGATAGTGCATACACTATTTGCATTATTTTTTTGGAAAAATATTCTTGAATAACAAACAAAAAAGATATTCTAAAAAAAGATTTGAGAAATTATTTTTTTAAAGTAAAAATTCTGTAACTATATCAATTTTAAGTATGAATGAAAAAACTTGCATCATGTTGAATTAACCAATCATATTGTTTGCTATGCCTCGAAATTCCTTCGTTATTGTCTGTATAATTGACTTTTATTTCGATTGTGTATTCCACTCAATCATAGACAATTGCAATTTTTCTCTTATGTACTCTATAAATATCTTTTCGTTTCCTTTTCTTTCTATGGAAATTTAAAGGTTGAAAGATGAAAAATTATCAAATCTACATTTTGTTTATTTTCTTTTGTTTATGAATAACAACAAAAAGTAATGCTATACAAAATTCTAATTATCAAGCGTCAATACGGTAGTAAAATTTATAGTATTGATGAAACATTTATGGATAAATGTAATCGTTGTGAATGTGGAAATCAAAGAACTGTTTCTTGCACATTAACGTATTGTTTAGACAATAAATTACATTGAATTGCTGTTCATTTTCCTCTCAACAAAATAGTTCTTGAATAGTAATATTAGTTGGAATAATGTATTTGTTGACAAATAACCAAATAATTTTAGTCAGATCGAACGAAAAATAGAAAATAAACTTATAATCATTTCGTTTTCTCCTCGGTAGATCTCATCCGATCATATCGAGAAAGTTAGAAAATATTTATAGGTTTTATTAACAATAATCTTGAAGATATCATATATAAAACTGTCTTACATTGAAATTCGTAAGATTATTTCCTGGAATAGTATAGAATAACAAGGTTCAAGAATGGAGAAGTATTGTGGAATCTCGAATTCACACGAATCAAAATATTTCTTCATTATCTTGAGAAAGAACGAGATTTTCTTTAATATAATTCTAATATAATCATAATTAATTTGTTTAAATTCAGGGGAATTCATGGTAAAGTCTAAATCATTGTCATGATTCTCCAATGCCTTAACGGCGGACAGGGTTTGTCTGAATGCAGGAAGGAAGTAGTCATACTAGCAGTGATTATGGATCCTTTATAAGCTAACACCATGTTCAGAACTACCAGGTAGGATAAAAAAATTTCCCACGCGGATGAAGTGGGTGAAGTATAATTATTATAGTTTTTCACTTGGGTGGCTCGATGATGTGGCTCAAGCTCACTATAAATCTACTCTGGCGATTTTTTTAAAGTATTTTCAATTATTTTCGAAAGGGAAAGGTCAAAATAACCGCTGTTACTATGCCAAAAAATGTGAAAGAATAACACTTTTTTAACAGAACCAGAATATCTTTTTAGATAAGTTTAAAATATATAAAGTTGTTTCACACTATAGCTTAAGCCTATTTCTAATGATACCATTCAAAACTCTTATTGAATACGCAGAAAAATAGTGACATATTGGGAACGCATTGTGCTTAAAAAAATTAGAAATTTTGTGAGCAATATTTACATGTTCAATGGTGATCTTAGTAGGCTCTTCTCTCCATCTTACTTTCATCTAGGCTGTCTTCATTTTAAAAACAGTAGTTTTTGTGAATAAGACGCTATCCTATCACTATATAGCAATTAATGTGATGTCCTCTACAAGGGACAGTCGGACGTAAAGACTTAATCTTGAGGGTGAGGGTGAGGATGGATGAGGGTGTGGGTGGATACGGGTATGGATCCAGGAACTTGTCACTCACCCTCACCCCTCGAATCACTGAAATTATCGAAAATACCTCGAAGTGTCCTAATTTTCCTTCTCTTGTCGGCCGTATCCTTCTTTTTTATTTATTACCCGTGATTAAACATATGAAACAGAATTTCCCCAAATTACTGAAATTACCTCGAAATTTCTTGATTTACTTTTTCTTATCGACCCTACCTTTCTCTCGTATCTATCATTCATAGTGAATTGTATGATATAGAATTTTGGGAAATTTCTTTTTTTTTGGAAATCTGCACACTGCTGGTATCTGTTGATAAATTTAATCCTTAGAATATTTCAATCGATCAATCTTTTGTTGTGTGCTATTCATAAAAAGCTTTTAAATAAAAACAAAAGAGGAATTCGATATAATGACAATATCTATTGGATCTTGATGATTGTGTAAGATAATGAAGAGTTTTACGACTTTTATTCATATTGTATTATAATTTTTTTTTGTGTTTAAAAAGCCATTATTTATTATGATTTATTACAAGAAGCACAAAAACAACAAAGGCAGCAAACAGCACCAAGAGCAATAAAAGCACCACCAACACCTGCAGCTGGAATATTTTTAGTACCACCGCCAGCGGAAACGCAAGAAATACCAATAAAAAGAAAGATAATAGTGAAGATAAGAAGGAGGCAAACACTAGAATTACTGCCACCGCCTCGAAGGTAAGCTAATCTTTGTTGAGTTGGCGTCGATGAACCGCCTGGCACAACAATTTTCACTGGATCTAAAAGAAGTTTTGCAAATCCTAAGTCAAATCAAAACTATCAAAAACACCGATACGAATATAGAATTTTAATCCATAAACTAGTACAGATTTTCAAATTGTGTAAGTATTCATATGCTTGTTTAATTTATCTTTCGAAAACGAACTCATAAGAATATTTTTGTTCATTCAAATTGATAAGATGAACAGCCGTTACTATTTGATCTTACCCGTTGTTTTTGATTCGTTTACAAGTTCTGTTATTGTTGAAATCTAAAGAAAGATACATCTTAGTTAAATTGATCTGTGAATCATTGACGAATTGTGTCAAGTACTAATGAAGTATACTTTCGATTTCTCAGTCACTACATTCAATTTTAAGTTGAATTTTCATCAATTTATCATTTTTATAAGAAGAATGTTTTCATATTTTAGAAATTTTTCATAATTATTAAAATACTCACCTGCATCTTTTCACTGGGAATGATAGCGAATTGACTGCAATGTTACATATTAAAATATACATTGACTATCCGATTTATATATAGTGAGAATAAAAACGAATTTTCCAACAACCATTTTCTTCCTTATAAAAGTTATTGCATCAAATAAAATGTTTACTCGAGAATTGAGTACTGCTTCTTTGTTTGATTAACATCATGAAGAGAACACTTTATGTACAAAGAAAAGGTAGGAAGAGAGATGATGCGTTTTTTCCAACTTTTATTTTCGTTTTAAAATTTGAAATTTCTTAAACCAAAAGAAAATGAATCGGTACATTTTGCTAATAATCACTTTCATAGTGTGGATAAAAATTTATCCATTATTAATTTTATATATGGAAGCATAGAGATCCTCATCTAAATGTCAAAAATATGCAGTTGAATAAGAAATAGCTAAATCGATGATGTCTTTGTTATTTACATCAAAATCAGTGTATAGAAGAAACATATTATCATTAGTTGAAGACGATGGTATTGATTGAATATTTCTGACAATACTATGTCGTCTTGATATCACATTTTGTTGAATATAAATATTGTAGAGTGATGTATAAGTAAGATTAAAATTATTGATATTCTCAGATAATAACAGAGTTCGGAGGATACTAAGAAAGACAGATTTGGTTAATGGGTGAAGATTCACTAAAATATTATTGATAATGATGCTAATCATATCGTTATATGCTGGTGTCAGTGTCATATAAATAGATGATGGTGCTAATATCTCTTGAGCATAAATATAATTAGCAGTTTGCATCTTAATAACTACATTAATATCATTGGTATTCGTATAAAATCCATATAACGTCTGACTACATCCATCAGGTGGTGAATAATTTGATGCAGAAAAGAAAGAATTAACATCAGGATTAATAGTATCATCAGTAACAATGATAATACGTGAAATATTATTTGTAATCAATTTCGCATAAGTATGGTTGAGTAAATCTCTT
Source organism: Adineta ricciae (assembly GCA_905250025.1). Taxonomy (NCBI): domain Eukaryota; kingdom Metazoa; phylum Rotifera; class Eurotatoria; order Adinetida; family Adinetidae; genus Adineta; species Adineta ricciae. The sequence goes on along the minus strand of CAJNOJ010000326.1, from coordinate 48,705 downwards.
GAATATTCAATCAGTGTGATAAGAATTCTGCTGATTATAAATGCATCAAGAAGTAAAGCAAGTCGATCGATATATGTTTGATTGAATCCACACGGATATCTTAAAGTCATAAAGATAATTTCGTCATTTGTTTTCTGTAAACAATTCCAAGCTTGTAATAAAACATCTGATAGAGAAAGTCCTTGTAATACCTGCGCTATATAAATATCATTTTCAAATAGATTTAGACGAAGATCTAGTGCACGATTTCCATCAATTAATTGAGAATAGACTGTTTTGGTCGTACATTCACTTCCAATTCGAATACTAGTCATAAATAATCTAATAAAATGATCGAATGATTGGGTAGCATGAATTTCGCCGTACGGTTAAAACATTGGTGAAAAAGGTATTTACTCAATTTAGACAGAGCCCTCACCCACACCTGGTGCCGTGTGTGCGCGCTAAACGTGTTAAGGAGTGTAGAAACTATTTTTAAGGAAAATAAATGGTTGTGAAAGTCCATGGCGAAAGTCAGTACGCCGAAATTCGCGTTTCCCCGATCGATCTGGGTCCAACAATGGAAACACCTGTAATAACCAGGGGTAATACCACTAGTAATTAGGGGTGGATATTTGCGTTAATTTGAAACTAACGTAAACGGAAACCTGCTAACCGTTAATTTCCATTTAATCAAGTTATTAACGTATAAGAAAGCTTCTCTATTACTTCAGGGACAGTTGTAAATCTATTCTGGCTCAACAGCTAAGCACCCATTGACAAGAACTCAAAGATCCACAGATGAGATTACACAATCCGAGGAAAACATTGAACATCTATAATCAAATCAGCAACCAACTGAGATCTCTGAATAGCAAATAGAATCCGTTTTGCAAATAGCGTCTTTTAACCTTAAAGGCTCTCCGGATCAGTAACCAACAATCAAGTTGAAGAGGTACAGTTCCTTGAAGTAGAATTTCACAGTCTACAATTGAGTTTTACGAAAGTATAACATTGTGATACAAAGACTGAAGACAATAATGCGCTCGGGAAGAATTTCTAGCGAGAATAAGCTTTTGAAAAAAAATTACGGTCATAGCTGATTGGCTGAAATTGACCAATGTGAATTCGGGTTAATAAGCCTTGGATTGAAGACTTTCTTTAAGACTGGTTTCCACAATGGCGTTAAACTGAGAGATAGCTGTCAGTAAGGATCATACATTATGATTATTTAATCGTTAATCACTTAATTAAGTGAAAATTAACGTTAACGCGTTCCATTTATTAACAGTCGTTAATTAAGATATATTAAATTAAATGATCCGTCCTTACTTTTGACGATATCATTGTCCTTTTCGTCGGGCACGAAAACATCGTAGTGATAGATGCGTTTGAACAACCAAATGAAAAAGCTTATAATCTGCATTTTCCCATACTGAATTACGAGCACAATATCCTAAAAATAATGGTAAAAATGTATGGAAAGGTCAGAAAAATGTTTTTCACAGGTGATTTGCGAGTTGTTTTCAGATGAGAGTTCTTCTCGAAACTTAAAAGTTTCTTCGTATTCATTGGAAGAAGATTTGGTCCATTATTACAAATGAAATTTTTATTTGAAGAGGTGGGTGTGGATGAGGATGCGGTTGTCAGATAGATGAAGATAATAGTGGGAATACAGATATCGTTTAACAATTTCTCACTCTCGTTCTCCAAATGAAATCGAACGGAACCGGTTCTCACATTGCACAATACAACACAATAAAATGTATTCGACTGTCTTGAGAGAAAATAGAGAACGAAAGTCAAATGCTATCCTTCGGTTGTACGTATAGTTTCGATATGACTTGGCTTAATTTGATTTTGTCGATGTCTGTTCATATGCATATCGTAGAAAACGTATTTGGCTTGATGACGAAAGCGTTTTGAAACACAACTATATGTGTAAAATGAGTTCTAAAGAAAATTAACAAAAGAAAACATTGCTAATTGATTCGAGAACAAACAATACTTACTCCGTAGCTCAGAAAAGTTAGTGTTAACGTAATCGCATTGGCTAATTTTAATTGAGCAAGAAAAATTGGATTGTTATTCGTATTGAACGATGATATAGCATAGATGATTGAAAACGGCATATAAGTACAAACATAAACGCAAATTTCCACGAGAACCATTGTCGTTAATTGTTTATCCAGCTCACGTCGAACAAGTGGATTTGGTCGTGTTGTTAAACTACGGGCATTTCGAAAAGCTAACAAACCAAAAATGGCAGCAATCAATGGGAAAAGATTTCCATATGTAAGATAGTATACATATACATTATATTCATACAGAACTGCATTGGATGATATACAAAGTGCAGCATTGACTGGTGATAATTGATTGAAATAGAGAAAAAATGGAACTGCATGCCCCGCCCAAACCAGTGTAGCGATGATCACGGCCCGGTGGGCAATTCGAGTATTCGACCATTGTTGCCATCGTGGGCGAGAAGATGTTGCAAAATATTGATCAATGATCGCTAAACATAAGCAGGATAGCGCAGAGAAATTACATGCCGCGACAACAAAATTCCTCAATTGACAGTAAAAGAACGAAACGGACAAAAAATTGATTGGAAATGCCATTGATATTGCGAGAAACGATGAACTCAAAATGAATCGAATCAGATTAAATAATGCCATTGACATTAAATAAAATGCACAAGAACTTTGTCGAAATGTTTTTAAACTAAGAAAAACAATGACGCTGCATAATTCACTGATAAAACCAATTGCACAGACGGGTATGGAAACATAAAGAGCAAATTTCGATCGAGCAGATAAGAGTGAAGTGATATAGTCAGTATTCATGATGAATATTTCGAAAGTAAAATAGAGATAGATAACGATGTTTTCGTAGTTTTCCTTAACGCAATATGAAAGTATTATAAGCAACGAATGCTCTAATGATAGACTGAATATAGTCTGGAAGGATGCCAATTATAAATACAACTGAAGCCGACAATGTTAAGTACATGAAATAATTGAAAGTCTAATGAACCATTGTGGTGCCAAGTATTATGTGTTCTATGGGATCAATCCTCCTGCTAATATGTTCACTTTTTACTTGTTGACATCGGGTGTAAGCACAACTCTCTATTTACGACCGTGAAAAAGCCAGTATTCGTCTCTGATACGGAACGATATACACGACGCAGTACTTATGCTGCAGAATATCGAACAGTACAATACATTCATAGTTGTGTTATATTCTGACTGTCGCATCCAGTAGATGTTTAAGTCTTTTAGGTATATCAGATGAAATAATTACTTTTCTTTTCAGTCGGATGATTACATATCTTATCTTCGAAAAAATACTTCAATTTCCGTATCATGTCGGTTTATTTAAAGAAACTGAAGAGATTAGTCAAAGTACGTCGTTGATAATTTGAATGGGTACAACTAACCTCGTCCAGACGGTTAATACGCCGTAGATATCACAGCGTTTTTTAATTACCAGAATGTAACTTATTTAGAAGCAAGTATTTAGATCTTTTTGAAACGATAGGAAAGATACAATTTTGGAGCGTTCTAATAGACTAACTGTAAAAAATCTGGAGAAAGAAGTGTAGATGCAAAAGGAGCGTCTTCTTTAATACGTCACCATGCACGATGACTGCTGTCTGTTGAGGATTTTATCCATTGTATTTACCATTGATAGTCAACGCTTCACCATTGCAGCAAACGGGTTCGTTCCATTTCACGGTTCGCTCTTGCTTTTAGTTCTTACTGATTTGACTTAGTTTATTTGTCCATTACGTTCAATACTCATGTGAGCTTAGTCACTAGCAGACCATGTTCCAGCAAATTTCTGCGGTACCTGCGTGGAAAAACACCCTTCGATACACATAGATCAAGTTCTGTGCTTTTAATTCTTTTAAATCATCCTTTGTTTCAAAGCCAGCTTTTATATTTGAGTGGCAATGACACAAATCGTGAGTGTTTGATTGATCGAAGAAGAAAGCCATTGACCCTGTAGCAAAGAGATGTGATCGGAAGTAGTTGTTCCTAAATACATCCACGCTTCACCGCAATGGCGTCATTTTGTTATGGACATTTTCTTCTCTTTAAGGGCAAAAAATCACGGAAAAGAGTAAACGAGGTTTGTTCTGAATTACAAATAGCATCGATATGACCCTTTTTCCGGTGGATTTTTGTTTCTATGCATCGAACGAGAATGACTCAGCAACTTCACTTATGTGATCTACTTATTTCATGTTGACCGTGCTACATTCGTATTATTACTCATCCGTTTCTATAAAGTCGTATTCGGTATGTGTGTACAAATAACGTTCATTTTCCTTCTTATTGGTTACAATCGGAAGTCGTTCCGAACATAACTGAATACTAAATTAGTAAAGATTATGTGAATTTTTCAATATCAAGCCTGGCGCACGGTTTCCATGTATGAATTTGAGATATGTATATTTTGCTACCGAACAAATAATTTTGCTTTGAATAGTTTGATGGAATATATCAACATGCTATGAAGAAGGCGTTGCCCAGTGGCGGTAGAAGCCCTTCTGGCCAGAGAGATATAACAGAATCCGGTCATCTTTCTGCCAACCGATTACATCTCTTCTTCAAACCTCTATCTTCTCTAAATACTCTTCCCATACCATGATCTTCTTTGTGAGTAGAGTTTCATGAATTACACCAATCACTATCATTACTTTTAAGACGAGAGCATCATCAATGTTCGACACTTAGACAAAAAATGATTCCTTTCACATCTCCGAGACACACTTCTTGCAACAGCGCCATCTATTACATGCCTCATCGACGATTTCCCACCTCTTCGGCATTCTTGTATTTCAGTTTTTCCATATTTTTTCTTTTTCTTTAATAAAACAGTTCCATTCTTACCTTATAAGTCCCTTAAGCAAGGACGAAACGCGTAGTGAGTGCTTGGAACTGTTTATATGTTTTTGTACACTCACCCCACCCTTATTCGAATTCATACTATATCCTATTTTCATCATGTAAAATCGATAGAAAGACATGCTAACTATTGTCCTGAAGTACGTTATTGTCTTTAGATATTTCTTGATATCTTTAAGATATTTTCCGTACATCGTGGATAATGAGTTCTGTTTTGCTATGTCGGAAGATTTTATCTGTATGGATATGAGATCTCTCAAGTCCTCGTGTAGCAACATGGATTCGAAAAAGTCTATCTTACTTTCGTTTATGTCCTGATGCATCAAGATACACTCAGAAAATATCTCGTCATGTAGTCATTAACTGACTGAAGTGAAAATCAACTAGTTTAATTGGTAAAGCAACCGACCGGTTATCGGAAGATGTGGGTTCGAGTCCGATTTTGATTCAACGATCTTCTCAAATAAGTTTTTCGTACTTATTTGAACATGTCTCTGCGCATACATCTACTGAAATGTTTTATATGCATTCGTGGACAGATGAAATGATTACTTTATTTGAACTCCTTTACATCGTCATTTCAAACTCACTCACACCCTCACCTTCAGGGATTTTTTATCTAAATTTTTACTATGCAGATTTCATTTACCAACTGAAGATTGATTCTTTGAAATAAGAATCGAAATCTGGATTGAGGTAGTTTAATTCATAACACACCAACCCTCACCCTCACCCTCGAGTTTCACTTATATATCATTTTTCATTGATCATTCAGTATTTTTCTATTGATCATTTAAATACACGCCTTTAATCAGATTTCTTTTGTAATTGTTCATTATTTGAATATTGATTTAAATTGAAAAGAATATTTCTTTCTCTTCTAATAATAATATAAGAAATAACACTTGTAAATATCACCACAAATGCATTTAATATTGTACTTAATGAATCAATATCATGTACTGCTATAATAAATATCCAAAAATTCGCATTTCCATGTAAAAATATTGACCATTTCATCATATCAAATAACGATAATGATTGTTTATAAATATTTCGACGAATTAATCTTAAACTAACTAAATACGAATATAAACAATGAAATGTAATACCAAAAAATATTCGTTGTAGTGATGTTTGCAATAAATCATATATTGTTGAATTCAAATTAAATCCAGCAGACATCTGATATGTTAAATTTTCCATTGTAGAAAAACCTAATGATGAACTTATCATATAAATTGAGTAATGTAATGATATATTTGTTTTATATTGATCAGCTATTTTATATTTTATAAATTCTTCTATTGAACCTGCAATTACAAATGATAATAAAAATAAAAATAAATAAAAATTGAAATTTTTTTCAACATGAATATTTTTCATATCTTTATATGATGTAAAATTTGGACTTTGAATTTCTTCATATAATTCAAAGAATTGTTTAGAACCAAAACAAATGATTCCAATAATAATACCTAAAATCATTTGAATGATCATTATTATTAAAAAACCAATTGAATTTGATAGAATATATATTTGTTCTATTAATTTAAAATCAACATCAGCATAATATTTTTTCCAATAATAATAAATTGAAATAATTGGAATATAGAATAATGGTAAAAATAAAAATGCTTTCCAATTGAAAATTAAAATTATTAATAAAAATATAAGATTTAATATAAAATAACCTTTTGATAAATCAAATGATAATAACCATCGAGAAAACATTGTTAGAAATGGATCGTTATAGTTTCTGAAACTATACAATAATAGAACAGAATTAATTGGCCAATCGAAATACAGAGCATTATATTACGTATAATTCAACAAATATTGTCGCTCATGTACGATTATTTCACATAAAAACAGGTTGTATTAGTATTATATATTAATTTTATTTGAAAATCAATTAAAAAAACATGCATATAATGAATATTTTTCAACGAGAGAGAGACTGACATCTATATTCTCGTCTCGCTTATGACATTATGGCCCCAGATACACTATGAAAAATAAAACAGGAATAAGGAACATGATTGACTGATAAGTTAAAACAGAATTAAGTCAGATCGACTGCTTGACTTAGGTGATAAATCGCCAATCAGAATAATCTATCGTTTATACGAATGAAAAAATAAGTGTGGCGCCACTATCATCTGTTCTGTTTTGTCGAGGTGGACTGTCTTTCGACGATCATTTTGATAATAGCGGACGTCGATAAGAGAAGTAAACTTTTTGTTCATTCTAGTCGAGTCTTTTGATAGATATTACGGCATATTTATCAGTTTACTGTATTATAGATAATGCAGCAGCCACATTATAGTCTTGAGGGTGTGAGGGGTGAGATGAGCTGCCATGACGCGTTTCGTCTTTTGCTCAAGAAGACTCATCAGATGGCTTAAATCTCAGATAATTCCAATTAAAATTAGCGAAATTCAGTTTTGCAACGAAATCTCATCAATTTCAAAGTAAAATCATCTAAAATTTGATTATTCTTTTATAAGAAACCTTAAAATGAATTATATATTTCATCAAGCTTGACACTCACCCTCATCTTCAATGTTGCTCTATTGACGGACAGAAAAAAAGCGAGCTTTGTCTTTTTTTCTTCGTTGTTTACGTGGCTGATAAGCATCGTGATAAGCATAAATGTAACTGTTTATTTGCTCTTGTGTGAAGTAATGAGTATCTGGGTCGGTATTTTTCTGCTATTTGTATTGAGGACTGATGGACGATCATCGCGTTATCACCGATATCGAATATCACCATTGACGGGCGAACGGATCGCTTTACCAAGTTTGTATTTATGATCTCAAACAGTTTGTATAATTCTCTACTGTAAAATTCAGCGCCCGACCAATTAGAATGGCAAGCACAGGAGTTAGGCGTCTTAATTCATTTCAACATGGCGACTTATGTCGAACAGCACGATGCATGTCCAAATGATTTAGTTCCATCTACTTCTCGATTTAATCCATATCTACTATCTACGGATAATTGGGTTCAAACAATGATAGATTTTGGAGCGAAATATGCTGTGCTTGTTGCCAAAGTAGAAAGTTCTTTTTTTTCTTTTTTACTCTAAAATGTTTTCTCTCCTTGATCAACAAGCACAACTGTGGTTTTCTCCTCTCTCCAACGAATGTTACATTTCCATTAAATCCATCGGGAGAAGTTGTGCCATATAATTATACAGTCAACTATTCACCTGTGAAAGGCGTAGATATTCTTGATGAATTTGTTAAAAGTTGTTATAAACAGAAAATACAGACTGGCTTTTACTATTCAACAGTAATAAACAACTATCTCAATGTTCGACAGGGCTATGCAAGTTTTACTTCTTTCCAAGAAATTTTCAGTCTCTTTCTTATTGTTTACTAGGTTCAAAATGATACGTTGAAAGAGGGCCAATTAAATATTACGCAACAAGTCTATACTAATATCGTCTTATCTCATTTGAGAGAATTATGGACAAATTATGGAAATCTTGAAGAGATTTGGTTCGACGGAGGGTTAATTAATCAAAGAGATAAGTTTCATTTCAGCCTTTATTAACATTTAGTTTTGCCCCAGGAACACTCGATACCATTGCAAAAATGCTTGCCGAACTTCAACCGCATGCAAATGTTTTTGGCGGAAGTGACGTGACGGCAAATTCTATTCGATGGATTGGAAACGAACTGGGTCATGCACCGGATCCAACTTGGTCAACTGGAACTAGCTCCGGTGGAGGTGATCCAAATAGTCCAATTTTTTGTCCAGCTGAATGTGATACAACTTTGCAAGTATTCGATCGATGGTTTTGGGTAAGACAGCAAATTGATGCGGAAATAATCAGAATTGGTTTCTATTTTTAGGGTCCACATGTTCTACTCCGTCCTCTCCCAGATTTGATTGATGTTTATCATCGAACCGTGGGTCGAAACTGTTTACTGATGCTCGATTTAACGCCCGATCGATCGGGTATTATTCCTCCTGAATATGCTAATCGTTACAAAGAACTTGGCGATTTTATTCGTTCCTGTTATGGAAGTTCTGTCCGGCCCAGTATTCAGAATTCCTCGGCTGATTTTTTGACGTACATGCTGGTGTTCAATGCGCCTGTCAGTGTTGATCGTTCGGTTATTCAAGAAAATCAAACTCGTGGACAAGTGATCCGTGCCTATACTATCACGGTGTTAATAGCCATCACGAAAGACCAAAGTGAATGGACGGAAGTGGCGACAGGTACCAGTATTGGAAATAAGAAAATTGATTTGTGGAAAAAAGGAACATTACTGGTACGAGCCGTCAAATTAAATATTACTAAAACTGTCGATGTGCCTGTATTAAAATCGTTTACAGTTCATTTATGTGCTTGAAATGAATTTTCTTTTTATTATTTTAAAGTTCCTCATCACATCTAGAAGAGAAAACTGTTCGAAACAGAAGATATCTTCGCTGAAAATTCTCTCTAAGAGAGAACTGAAATCTCGATTGCAGTCAGTTTTTTCCCTTTTGAGTAACGTTGTGCTGTTATATGACGCGAAGAATCAGTGAAATCATCAATTTTAGCTATAAGAAAAACCGGCGATGTTTTAGTAGCTTGCATTTATGTCGTCATTTCAATTATAACTTCAGAGCTAAAAGAGCCAGACGTAAGACAACCTATGCGTACTGTTTATCTTTCACCACCAATGCGTTGATGCACACCGATAACTATCGTTACTCCAACTTTGTTCCGATTTCGTTCATGAATGAATCTCGTCAATTTTCTTACGAGTTTGGGCAATGTGCTCAGACATACCATTGGCAAAAATAGTGGAACCAGGTAAACATTAAATAGGATTATGTCAAGATAGTCAACCATCAATGTGGGCATAACAGTGATTTGAACAAACTTCGTGATCATTAGTGGTAGCCAGCATATCAAGTATATAGACGAAATTATCCAGAGCTGAAGGATCATTTTACGATGGTTTCGCCAATTAATTCTTCGATGGCGGGATATTTTCTCATAGTTCACTCGAATTAAAAGTAGTAAATTAACCAGAAATATAACTGACACAGGAAGTGCAACGTTGAAAAGAAAATTAAATTCACCGACAGATTTTTTGATGTAATAACATGGTACACCACAAATAATTAGATCAAAGCTCCATGTCTGACTACAATACGGACTAATGATAACTACTAAACAATAGAAGAATGGTGTCCAACAGAGACAGATGCCAATCGGTATAAAATGGTACATCCACTTTTTAAAACGCCCTTGAAATATTGTATGGGAATAAAAAATAAATATGTACCGTTCGACTGAGATCCATGCCATAAGAAAGATACCTATCGTGTTCAAGGAAAATTCAGACCAAGTCCACCATACGCAATATAAATCTGATGCAGGAATAACTCGACCCACATAATAGAAACTCATAGGCATGGGTAAATCGATAACAATTTGGATGAAACTAATAGTGACTAAAACAAGCCAACCATGGTTTTGAAATTTTGATCGAGCCATGCGATTCGCAGCAAAGTATACAAAGATAATGATAGAAAAAAATATTGCTGGAATCTCCAAAGCAAGTAATATACTGAATTTACTTGCGGACTGCATGTTATATACTACGACAAAATAATAAAATGAAAATTCTTTTTCATTTCGTTTTCTCTAGATCTATATCGCGTATTGAATTGGTTAGATAATCGCAACATCTCACTAAATTGAATTCAAATCAACTACTCCTAAACTAAAAAAAATGAGTGAACTCTCTCAGATGAACATTTTTATTAAATAAGACGTAACTCGAGAAATACATCAGCGGCAATGCTGACTGAAAATCTTTTTCTCTTGTCCTTGGTGGCGGCTAGAAATTTAATGCTCGGGTAGTTAGAACCTATAAAAGTTCAGCTCACTTGCCTCTTTATATGGATATTAACATCTTCAAAAGCCAGAATTGCATATATAGAGAAATTAACGCAGAATCAAGTAAGGATTAATAATATACCGATAGTCGCATGCTTATCAAAGCACAAAAATTAATGATAAAACAAGAAGTAGTCGACTTTTTAGTTTAAAAAAATCATAGTCATAATATGCACTTTCAAAATCGATTGTCTCATCTGTTTTTTTTTGTACAAATGATCAGAATTATTAACATTATATATTTCAAATGACGAACAAATGCACTAGCCACAAATTTTTGAATAATATATAGAAACATGCACTTTTACTGCGAATCTATGAAAATCTAACCATTATTTAGATCGAGTTTGAACTTTTTATTCGTCAAAATATTGGCGTACCTCTGCAGTATTGCTTTCGCCCGCATTCTCGTTTGAAGACACTTAACGAAAGCGATTTCTGAAAAAATGCAACTGTTTTGTGGGTGTTGGCTTGAACGTGTGATATCGATTACCTGACCCTTGCTTCGTGTAGAGCGTAGAGTCAGGATGTAAAACATCGAATCTTGCAATACTCGGACCAATTTTATATACTTCATATGTAGTTTTAACCCATCCCGTGACTTGATTCACAGCAGCTTCATTCAATTTTTTAAGCAAATGTTCACATATTTTTGCAATAATCATTGATGGTTGGTTGACTTCGCCTAATAACTGCTCGTACGTCAATGCTTCTAGTTGCTTTCTCTCGAATCCAGAAGAAGGCAGTGGCCGCAAAGAGAGAAACCACCAGTTACTATCGGTATGTTCGGTCTCTCTCTCTGCTTGAAATATTTGTATCTCATGGATTAATTGGCGATGTTCCTGTTCAAGTTTTAACTTCAAATGAGATAATCCGTCCATGATAAGGTATTGTGTCTCTTCTTTTGAAACTTCATTTGCAAACATATTCCAAAGCATTGTTTGTTCGATAATATGGCGAGCAATCCGTCGGTTTTTCATGCTCTCTCGTATAGTAGAAAGGTTGCTATAGGAAGCCCATCCCAGTAATTCCAAAAAGTGTAGAGGCTCATCATTCTGAGATTCAGCAAACAGCTGCGAGGATAAAGGAGCCTTACATACATCACGCCATACACATTGGCGTATTTGATTTTGCATCTGATCATAGATAGTTTCGACCAAAGCTTTGTATAATGGTTCCAGAAGTGTCTGTGTAGTAGTTCTCCATTGCGGTGGGAAAAGATCTTCCCGGTCATTGTCCCAAAAATTGTAGAGACCAAAATGAAAATCTAACCATATAGGAGAATAAAAATAAGATGATTTTGGGGCAATATGACTGTCAATCAGTGATTTGAAGTTCTTCTCTTCTGCTTGCTTCCATTCGCTAAATGTATTATTGAGGTCTCTTCGATTCATTCGCACATATTTATCTTGACTACTTTGAAGTCGATTCAGACGCCTAATCAAGCACGGCTTGAACAAACGAAAATAACGTTTAGCCACCTTAAACACATGACGACGCACATTTCGATGGAACAACCTAAAAGCACTTGTGATGAACATAACGTACCAATAGATTCGCTCATGCACTTTGTCATCAGTCGAGTCATACGCTTCTCTAACGAGTGCGATGGCAAATCGAACAACCATGTCGCACATTTGCGATGGCCGATGAACTTCGACGTACGAATTGTTCAAGGGATTGTAGGTGATGGTGTCGAAAAAAGACACATCAACTTCATCCAAAGATGGATCTCGGTGGATGAGAAGGCCAAAGTAATCCATATGAAGAATGGTTAATATTGGATCGTGGTCTTCAGGTAGATGAATGAAAAGATCTCGAATGTGGCGGTATGGAAACCAGTCTAAGATGAAGCGAAACGGCTCGAGATCGATTTTGGGATGAATAATGAAATAACCTTGACCATCGCGTGCACATTCAAAGAAATCGGCAGAAGACACAAATGCAGCTAGATACGGTATTTTGTTGATTTGATCTTCAGTCAGTGTCACCACATGGCCACTCCCAAAACGAAATGACCTGTGTGTTTTCCGTAATAGTTGACTACGGACGTTCATTTCAATCGTCGATCAGAATCTATGATATCCATACCGGTTACACTACCGAATATATATGTGCTTTACTTCGAACAAGCAAGTTGGAATTTTCTATTTACTGCTTTCCATTAAATGAATCATTCTTGGTTTTTTCCACCTTCACCGTTCACTTCGGTTTCAATCGTGTAACTTATCTCACGTCAACATCGAAAACGGTTGTCTGAGTATTGTCGAGGATATTCATCGCTATAGACCGGAGGGCAGTGTTTAATTCAATTAAAAAAAACACAAAAGCGCTCCCTTTGTTATGTTGTGATGTGTCTGGGTATCCGTCACACCAATCAGCGGTAAATACACAAAAGCTAAACAAGATCTCTAGATGGAGCAGGTATCGTGAGGGTGAATAGAGTATTATGTAGGAGATACATGTTGATTAGAATTGATAGAATTCGTCAAGTTCTACTCGGAATCAATGTGGTCAGAGTGGAACGCATACTGATGCCAATTGGACACAACGATATCGTATATCTCATACCTAGAGAGATTCATGATGAACTACTACGATTGGGCTCAGCAAAACTATCTGAATTTTCTACCAGCGATCGAGGTACCACCTATTCATAAAGATATGCCAATAAAGAGTCTGTTTTAATAAGATTGTGTGTTTTTTCTATATATAAAAGGTAACAGCCGTTTTGTAGAGACCGTTAATGATACTTAACAAATAGTCTTTCTGCATATGTCTTTATGGATATAAACTTTGATCATTCCTCTATCTTTAGTTACAAAAAGCAGTTCGCTTTTTGACAAGTGATTTTTCAAAAATATTGTAAATGAATAGAAAACAATGTTGCGAATTTTAGAAAACAACCAATAAACATAAATCTGATGAAAAAAAGCCGAGTATATGCATAATATTTTTGAATTTACATTTGACGTCAATGTTTTCTTTGCTTTACAATTGAACAATATCGAAAACATTGACATGTATATAGAATTTATGCAACAGATAATCAATTTTACCAAGAAATTAGGAAGAGCTTATGTAAATTTGCTCTCAAATAATCTTTTTCTTCATAGTTACGATGTTACTTTTCATATTAACAAATGAAATCTTCGAACGAATACGATGAAAAAATTAGAACAATTTCTATAGTTTCAATCTGAGAACACTGCATATAGATGGGTGAAAAATAACGCCGAATTGACATGGTTTCTTCACGTATGATGCAATAACTGAGAAACATTATGTTCTTGGTTTATCTTTTGGTAGTATAACTGAGTGGTCTATGGTGGCAATTGTCAGCATTGTTCTTTCGTGAGTTCGCATCCTAATACTACCAATTACTTATTGACTTTTTTTTGCTAATAACAGTGACAAATATCTGAACGAACATACGAAACGGATCGAAGATATTACTACTATCTGGATTACATATTTCCTCGATTAATACGTCGAATAAAATATACAGAATGGATGGCGAAACAAAACATACTATTGGTAGGAAGTCGCACGTTATGACGATTTTTTATCGGGAATGATGAAGCGATATGTCGTTATTCATTTCTACCTCGTAAACCGCATGCTCCGATACTAAACAGATTTTGAAACAAACACTCGGCAATCGAAGAACAAAAAGGAAAATAGAAAATATATGTGAAAATGTATTGAAGGAAGAACAAATAGAGCGCAAGCGAAGCATATAAACGAAAGCGTCACATCGGTATTGTCAACATGACAGCCAACTTAGATTTACACGACGAAAAGAATCACACGAAAACAGTTGTTCAATACCAAAGCATGCATTCCTTTGAAATTAGCAACGAACCTGATAAGGTGTCAAAAGTCGAGCGTAGAATGTGGCTAGGTAATATCAACTGGTCAACTCATCAGATTGAACTTCACTATGGTATTGATATGTTGGCTTTTACTACCACGATCTGCTACGAGCCTGACGTGGATTTGCACAGGTTACGTGAACATTTTGGTACTAATTACGTCGATAAATTATTCTTTCATATACTGGCATTTGAAGCTAACAAAATTCTCAGCCTTGGTCCTANTTCACAAAAACTCAAAGATCCACACATCAGATTACACAATCCGAGGAAAACATTGAACATCTATAATCAAATCAGCAACCAACTGAGATCTCTGAATAGCAAATAGAATCCGTTTTGCAAGTAGCATCTTTTAACCTTAAAGGCTCTCCGGATCAGTAACCATCAATCAAGTTGAAGAGGTACAGTTCCTTGAAGCAGAATTTCACAGTCTACACTCGAGTTTTACGAAAGCATAACCTTGTGATACAAAGACTGAAGATAATAATGCGCTTGGGAAGAATTTCTAGCGAGAATAAGCTTTTGAAAAAAAAGTACGGTCATAGCTGATTGGCTGAAATTGACCAATCTGAATTCGGGGTAATAAGCCTTGGATTGAAGACTTTCTTCAAGACTGGTTTCCACAATGGCGTTAAACTGAGAGATAGCTGTCAGTAAGGATCATACGTTATGATTATTTAATCGTTAATCACTTAATTAAGTGAAAATTAACGTTAACGCGTTCCGTTTATTAACGGCTGTTAATTAAGCTATATTAAATTAAATGATCCGTCCTTACTTTTGACGATATCATTGTCATTTTCGTCGGGCACGAAAACATCGTAGTGATAGATGCGTTCGAACAACCAAACGAAAAAGCTTATAATCTGCATTTTCTCATACTGAATTGCGAACACAATGTCCTAAAAATAATGGTAAAAAATGTATGAAAAGATCAGAAAAATGTCTTTCACAAATGATTTGCGAGTTGTTTTCAGATGAGAGTTCTTCTCAAAACTTAAAAGTTTCTTCGTATTCATTGAAAGAAGATTCGGTCCCTTATTACAAATGAAATTTTTATTTGAGGAGACAGCTGTGCGTGAGGATGCGGCTGTCAGATAGATGAAGGTAATCGTGGGAATATACAGGTATCGCTTAGCGATTTCTCACTCTCGTCCTACAAATGAAATCGAATGGAACCGGTTCTCACAATGCACAACACAACACAATAAAATGTATTCGATTGTCTTGAGAGAAAATACAGGACGAAAGTCAAATGCTATTCTTCGGTTATACGTATAGTTTCGATATGACTTGGCTTAATTTGATTTTGTCGATGTCTATTCATATGCATATCGTAGAAAACGTATTTGGCTTGATGACGAAAGCGTCTTGAAACACAACTATATGTGTAAAATGAGTTCTAAAGAAAATTAACAAAAAATACATTGCTAATTGATTCGAGAACAAACAATACTTACTCCGTAGCTTAGAAAAGTTAGTGTTAACGTAATCGCATTGGCTAATTTCAATTGAGCAAGAAAAACTGGATTGTTATTCGTATTGAACGATGATATAGTATAGATGATTGAAAACGGCATATAAGTACAAACATAAACGCAAATTTCCACGAGAACCATTGTCGTTAATTGTTTATCCAGCTCACGTCGAACAAGTGGATTGGGTCGTGTTGTTAAACTTCGGGCATTTCGAAAAGCTAACAAACCAAAAATGGCAGCAATCAATGGGAAAAGATTTCCATATGTAAGATAGTATACATATACATTGTATTCATACAAAACTGCATTGGATGATATACAAAGTGCAGCATTGACTGGTGATAATTGATTGAAATAGAGAAAAAATGGAACTGCATGCCCCGCCCAAATCAGTGCAGCGATGATCACGGCCCGGTGGGCAATTCGAGGATTCGACCATTGTTGCCATCGTGGGCGAGAAGATGTTGCAAAATATTGATCAATGATCGCTAAACATAAGCAGGATAGAGCAGAGAAATTACATGCTGCGACAACAAAATTCCTCAATTGACAGTAAAAGAACGAAACGGACAAAAAATTGATCGGAAATGCCATTGATATTGCGAGAAACGGTGAACTCAAAATGAATCGAATCAGATTAAATAATGCCATTGACATTAAATAAAATGCACAAGAATTTTGTCGAAATGTTTTTAAACTAAGAAAAACAATGATGCTGCACAATTCACTGATAAAGCCAACTGCACAGACGGGTATGGAAACATAAAGAGCAAATTTCGATCGAGCAGATAAGAGTGAAGTGACATAGTCAGTATTCATGATGAATATTTCGAAAGTAAAATAGAAATAGATAACGGTGTTTTCGTAGTTCTCCTTAACGCAATATGAAAGAATTATAAGCAACGAATGCTCTAATGATAGATTGAATATAGTCTCGAAGGATACCAATTATAAATACAACTGAAGCCGACAATGTTAAGTATATGAAATAATTGAAAGTCTAATGAACCATTGTGGTGCCAAGTACTATGTATTCTACGAGAGTCAATCCTCCTGCTAATATGTTCACTTTTTACTTGTCGATATCGGGTATAAGTACAGCTCTCTATTTACGACCGTGCAAAAGCCAGTATTCGTCTCTGATACGGAACGGTATACACAACGCAGTACTTATGCTGCAGAATATCGAACAGTACAATAAATTCATAGTTGTGTTATATCCTGACTGTCGTATCCATTAGATGTTTAAGTCTTTTAAGTAGCAGACGAAATAATTACTTTTCTTTCCAGCTGGATGATTACATATCTTATCTTCGAAAAAAAATTCAATTTCCGTATCATGTCGGTTTATTTAAAGAAACTGAAGAGATTAGTCAAAGTGCGTTGTTGATACTTTGAATGAGTACAACTAACCTCGTCCAGACGGGTGATACGCCATAGATATCACAGCGTTTTTTAATTAGCACGATGTAACTTATTTAGAAGCAAGTATTTAGATCTTTTTGAGACGATAGGAAAAGATACAATTGTGGAGCGTTCTAATAGACTAACTGTAAAAAATTTGGAGAAAGAAGTGTAGATGCAAAAGGAGCGTCTTGTTTAATACGTCATCATGCACGATGACTGCTGGCTGTTGAGGATTTTATCCATTGTATTTACCATTGATAGTCAAACGCTTCACCATTGCAGCGAACGGGTTCGTTCCATTTGACGGTTCGCTCTCACTTTTAGTTTTCACCGATTTGGCATAGTTTATTTGTCCATTACGTTCAATACTCATGTGACGAGGGAACATATTTAGGTGTTCAAGCAGTTTAGATCCCATCTTTTGGTAGTAAGTAGATCCCAATGAGGTATGAAAAACCTCAAAAGGATTTGTGCCCTCGTGCCGTTGTTGCCGAGTTNCTCCTCTCTCCAACGAATGTTACATTTCCATTAAATCCATCGGGAGAAGTTGTGCCATATAATTATACAGTCAACTATTCACCCGTGAAAGGCGTAGATATTCTTGATGAATTTGTTAAAAGTTGTTATAAACAGAAAATACGGACTGGCTTTTACTATTCAACAGTAGTAAACAACTATCTCAATGTTCGACAGGGCTATGCAAGTGTTACTTATTTCCAAGAAATTGTCAGCCTCTTTTTTATTGTTTACTAGGTTCAAAATGATACGTTGAAAGAAGGTCAATTAAATATTACGCAACAAGTGTATACTAATATCGTCTTATCTCATTTGAGAGAATTATGGACAAATTATGGAAATCTTGAAGAGATTTGGTTCGACGGAGGGTTAATTAATCAAAGAGATAAGTTTCCTTTTAGTCTTTATTAACATTTAGTTTTGCCCCAGGAACACTCGATGTCATTGCAAAAATGCTTGCCGAACTTCAACCACATGCTAATGTTTTTGGCGGAAGTGACGTGACGGCAAATTCTATTCGATGGATTGGAAACGAACTGGGCCATGCACCGGATCCAACTTGGTCAACTGGAACTAGTGCCGATGGAGGTGATCCAAATAGTCCAATTTTTTGTCCAGCTGAATGTGATACAACTTTACAAGTATTCGATCGATGGTTTTGGGTAGGACAGCCAATTGATACGGAAATAATCAGAATTGTTTGCTATTTTTAGGGTCCACATACTCTACTTCGTCCTCTCCGAGATTTGATTGATGTTTATCATCGAACCGTGGGTCGAAATTGTTTACTGATGCTCGATTTAACACCCGATCGATCGGGTATTATTCCTTCGGAATATGCTAATCGTTACAAAGAACTTGGCGACTTTATTCGTTCCTGTTATGGAAGTTCTGTCCGGCCCAGTATTCAGAATTCTTCGGTTGATTTTTTGACGTACATGCTGGTGTTCAATGCGCCTGTCAGTGTTGATCGTTCAGTTATTCAAGAAGATCAAACTCGTGGACAAGTGATCCGTGCCTATACTATCACGGCGTTAATAGCCATCACAAAAGATCAAAGTGAATGGACGGAAGTAGCGACAGGTACCAGTATTGGAAACAAGAAAATTGATTTGTGGAAAAAAGGAACATTACTGATACGAGCCGTGAAATTAAATATTACTAAAACTGTCGATGTGCCTGGACTAAAATCGTTCACAGTTCATTTATGTGCTTGAAATCAATTTTATTTTTTTATCTTAAAGTTCATCATCACATCTTGAAGAGAAAACTGTTCGAATCCTAAGATATCTTCGCTGGAAATTCTCTCTAGGAGAGAACTGAAATCTTGATTGCAGTCAGTTTTTTTCCTATTGGGTAACGTTCTGTTGTTATATGACACGAAGAATCAGTGAAATCATCAATTTCAGCTATAAGAAAAACTGGCGATGTTTTAGTAGCTTGTATTCATGTCGTCATTTCAATTATAACTTCAGTGCTAAAAGAGCCAGACGTAAGACAATCTATGCGTACTGTTTATCTTTCACCACCAATGCGTTGATGCACACCGATAAGTATTGTTACTCCAACTTTGTTCCGGTTTCGTTCATGAATGAATCTCGTTAATTTTCTTACGAGTTTGGGTAATGTGCTGAGACACACCATTGGTAAAAATAGTGGAACTAGGTAGACATTAAATAGGATTATGTCAAGATAGTCAACCATGAATGTAGGCATAACAGTGATTTGAACAAACTTCGTGATCATCAGTGGTAGCCAGCATATCAAGTATATAGAGGAAATTATCCAGAGCTGAAGGATCATTTTACGATGGTTTCGCCAATTAATTCTTCGATGCCGGGATATTTTCTCATAGTTCACTCGAATGAAAAGTAGTATATTAACAAGGGATATAACCGACACAGGAAATGCAACGTTAAAAAGAAAATTAAATTGACCGACAGATTTTTTGATGTAATAACATGGTACACCACAAATAATCAGATCAAAGCTCCATGTCTGACTACAATACGGACTAATAATAACTACTAAACAATAGAAGAATGGTGTCCAACAGAGACAGATGGCAATTGGTATAAAATGATACATCCATTTTTTAAAACGCCCTTGAAATATTGTATGGGAATAAAAAATAAATATGTACCGTTCGATTGAGATCCATGCCATAAGAAAGATACCTATCGTGTTCAAGGAAAACTCAGACCAAGTCCACCATACGCAATATAAATCTGATGCAGGAATAACTCGACCCGCATAATAGTAACTCATAGGCATGGGTAAATCGATAACAACTTGGATAAAACTAATAGTGACTAAAACAAGCCAACCATGGTTTTGAAACTTTGATCGAGCCGTACGATTTACAGCAAAGTATGCGAAGATAATAATAGAAAAAAAGATTGCTGGAATCTCCAAAGCAATTAATATACTGAATTTACTTGCGGACTGCATGTTATATACGACGACAAAATAATATAAAACTAAAATTCTTTTTCATTTCGTTTTCTCTAGATCTCTATCGCGTATTGAATCGGTTCAAAAATCGCAACATCCCACTAAATTGGATTCAAATCAAATACTCCTAAACTAAAACAAAATGAGTGAACTCTCTCAGAAGAACATTTTTATTAAATAAGGCGTAAATCGAGAAATACATCAGCGGCAATGCTGACTGAAGACCTCTTTTTCTTGTGCTTGGTGGCGGCTAGAAATTTAATGCTCGGGTAGTTAGAACCTATAAAAGTTCAGCTCACTTGCCTCTTTATATGGATATTAATATTTTCAAAAGCCAGAATTACATATATAGAGAAATTAACGCAGAATCAAGTAAGTATTAATAATATACCGATAGTCGCATGCTTATCAAAGCACAAAAATTAATGATAAAACAAGAAGTCGTCGACTTTTTAGTTTAAAAAAATCATAGTCATAATATGAACTTTCAAAATCAATTGTCTCATCTGTTTTTTTTGTACAAATGATCAGAGTTATTAACATTATATATTTCAAATGACGAACAAATGCACTAGCCACGAATTTTTGAATAATATATAGAAACATGCACTTTTACTGTGATTCTATGAAAATCTAAACATTATTTAGATCGAGTTTGAACTTTTTTCCGTCAAAATATTGGCGTACCTCTACAGTATTGCTTTCGCCCGCATTCTCGTTTGAACACACTTAACGAAAGCGATTTCTGAAAAAATGCAACTGTTTTGTGGGTGTTGGCTTGAACGTGTGATGTCGATTGCGTGACCCTTGCTTCGTGTAGAGCGTAGAGTCAGGATGTAAAACATCGAATCTCGCAATACTCGGACCAAATTTATATACTTCATATGTATTTTTAACCCATCCCGTGACTTGATTCACAGCAGCTTCATTCAACTTTGTAAGCAAATGTTCACGTATTTTTGCAATAATCATTGATGGTTCATTGACTTCGTCTAATAGCTGCTCGTGCGCCAATGCTTCTAGTTGCTTTCTCTCGAATTCAGAAGAAGACCGTGACTGCAAAGAGAAAAACCACCAGTTATTATCGGTATGTACGTCCTCTCTCTCTGCTTGAAGTGTCTGTATCTCGTGGATTAATTGGCGATGTTCCTGTTCAAGTTTTAACTTCAAATGAGATAATCCGTCCATGATAAGGTATTGTGTCTCTTCTTTTGAAACTTCATTTGCAAACAGATTCCAAAGCATTGTTTGTTCGATAATATGGCGAGCAATCTGTCGGTTTTTCCTGCTCTCTCGTATAGTAGAAAGGTCGCGATAGGAAACTGAGGTTAGTGATNAAAAATAAGATGATTTTGGGGCAATATGACTGTCAATCAGTGATTTGAAGTTCTTCTCTTCTGCTTGCTTCCATTCGCTAAATGTATTATTGAGGTCTCTTCGATTCATTCGCACATATTTATCTTGACTACTTTGAAGTCGATTCAGACGCCTAATCAAGCACGGCTTGAACAAACGAAAATAACGTTTAGCCACCTTAAACACATGACGACGCACATTTTGATGGAACAATCTAAAAGCACTTGTGATGAACATAAGGTACCAATAGATTCGCTCATGCACTTTGTCATCAGTCGAGTCATACGCTTCTCTAACGAGTGCGATGGCAAATCGAACAGCCATGTCGCACATTTGCGATGGCCGATGAACTTCGACGTACGAATTGTTCAAGGGACTGTAGGTGACGATGTCGAAAAAAGACACATCAACTTCATCCAAAGATGGATCTCGGTGGATGAGAAGACCAAAGTAATCCATATGAAGAATGGTTAATATCGGATCGTAGTCTTCAGGTAGATGAATGAAAATATCTCGAATGTGGCGGTATGGAAACCAGTCTAAGATGAAGCGAAACGACTCGAGATCGATTTTGGGATGAATAATGAAATAACCTTGACCATCGCGTGCATATTCAAAGAAATCGGCAGAAGACACAAATGCAGCTAGATACGGTATTTTGTTGATTTGATCTTCAGTCAGTGTCAACACATGGCCACTCCCAAAACGAAATGAGTTGTGTGTTTTTCGTAACAGTTGACTACGGACGTTCATTTCGATCGTCGATCAGAATCTAAGATATCCATACCGGTTACACTACCGAATATATATGCACTTTACTTCCAACGAGCAAGTTGGAATTTTCTATTTACTGCTTTCTATTAAATGAATCATCTCTGGTTTTTTCCACCTTCATCGATCATTTCGGTTTCAATTGTGTAACTTATCTCACGTCAACATCGGAAACGGTTGTCTGAGTATTGTCAAAGATATTCATCGCTATAGACCGGAGGGCAGTGTTTAATTCAATTAAAAAAAAACACAAAAGCGCTCCCTTTGTTATGTTGTGATGTGTCTGGGTATCCGTCACACCAATCAGCGGTAAATACACAAAAGGTAAACAAGATCTCTAGATGGAGCAGGTATCGTGAGGGTGAATAGAGTATTATGTAGGAGATACATGTTGATTAGAATTGATAGAATTCGTCAAGTTCTACTCGGAATCAATGTGGTCAGAGTGGAACGCATACTGATGCCAATTGGACACAACGATATCGTATATCTCATACCTAGAGAGATTCATTATGCACTACTACGATTGGGCTCAGCTAAACTATCTGAATTTTCTACCAGCGATTGAGGTACCACCTATTCATAAAGATATGCCAATGAAGAGTCTGTTTTAATAAGACTGTGTTCTTTCTATATATAAAAAACAAAAGCCGTTTTGTAGAGACCGTTAATGATACTTAACAAATAGCCCTTCTGTGTATGTCTTTATGGATATAAACTTTAAGCATTCCTCTATCTTTAGTTACAAAAAGCAGCTCGCTTTTTGATAAGTGATTTTTCAAAAATATTGTAAATGAATAGAAAACAATGTTGCGAGTTTTAGAAAAGAACCATTAAACATCAATCTGATGAAAAAAAAACCGAGTATATGCATAATATTTTTCGATTTACATTTGACGCCAATGTTTTCTTTGCTTTACAATTGAACAATATTGAAAACATTGATATGCACATAGAATTTATGCATCAGATAATCAATTTTACCAAGAAAGTAGGAAGAGTTTATGTAAATTTGCTCTTAAATAATCTTTTTCGTTATAAGTACATGCAATGTTGCTTCTCATATTAACAGATAAAATCTTCGAATGAATCTGATGAGAAAATTAGAACAATTTCTAGTTTCAATCTAAGAACACTGCATACAGATGGGTGAAAAATAACGCCGAATTGACACGGTTTTTTCACGTATGATGCAATAACTGAGAAACATTGTGTTCTCGGTTCATCTTTTGGCAGTATGACTGAGTAGTCTATGGCGGCAATTTCCAGCACTGTTCTTTCGTGAGTTCGCATCCTACTACTACCAATTACTTATTGATTTTTTGCTAATAACAGCGACAAATATTTGAACGAACATATGAAACGGATCGAAGATATTACTACTATCTAGATTACATATTTCCTCAATTGATACATTGAATAAAGTATAATGAATGGATGACGAAACACAAAATATTATTGGTAGAAAGTCGCACGTTATGACGATTTTTGATCGGAAATGATGAAGCGCTATGTCGTTATTTATTTCTACCTCGTAAATCACATGCTTTAATACAAAACAGGCTTCGAAACAATCACTCGGCAATCGAAGAACAAGAAAGAAAATAGAAAATGTAAGTGAAGATGTATTGAAGGAAGAACAAATAGAGCGCAAGTGAAGCATGTAAACGAAAGCGTCACATCGATATTGTCAACATGAAAGCTAACTTAAATTTACACGACGAAGAGAATCACACAAAAACAGTTGTTCAATGCAAAAGTATGCATTCCTTTGAAATTAGCAACGAACCTGATAAGGTGATAAAAGTCGAGCGTAGAATGTGGCTAGGTAATATCAACTGGTCAACTCATCAGATTGAACTTCACTATGGTATTGATATGTTGGCTTTTACTACCACGATCTGCTACGAGCCTGACGTGGATNCCAACTTAGATTTACACGACGAAAAGAATCACACGAAAACAGTTGTTCAATACCAAAGCATGCATTCCTTTGAAATTAGCAACGAACCTGATAAGGTGTCAAAAGTCGAGCGTAGAATGTGGCTAGGTAATATCAACTGGTCAACTCATCAGATTGAACTTCACTATGGTATTGATATGTTGGCTTTTACTACCACGATCTGCTACGAGCCTGACGTGGATTTGCACAGGTTACGTGAACATTTTGGTACTAATTACGTCGATAAATTATTCTTTCATATACTGGCATTTGAAGCTAACAAAATTCTCAGCCTTGGTCCTAAAACACTCGATCCAGGCCCTCATGGTCGTTGGTTCACGCCTGCTTTTACAAAACTCTGGCAAACAATTGGTCACAAAGTTTGGGCTCAGTGGCGTTATCAGCACAATTTACCTGATTATAAAGGCCCTCTCTTTGATACATTGAACGAACCTACTAGTTTAACTCCAGCAGTAAAGATCGAACCTGGTGATGTTGAAGTTTTGGCATTTTGTGGTGGAGGCAAGGATTCTTTAATTGCTATGACGCTTTTGCGATCGGCAAAGATTCCATTTTCAACTTTGGTCTATTCTCATAGTATATATGGTGCACTCGAAGCTCAACACTGTTTGATTGATAGACTGATCGACACATGCACACCAATAACACGCCACAAGCAATGGATTAAAGATACTTTTCTTGACACTCCTGTTTCTAACTTTTATACGGACTATGAAATTGAGCACGTTCTAGCTGCTGAGACTCCAGCATCGGTTTTTGGTTCACTACCATTGATACTCAGCCGTGGATTTAGATATATTATTGTAGCACACGAGCGTAGTGCTGATATAGGAAATCTCATATGGGATATCACTGGTGAAGACGTCAATCACCAATGGGGCAAATCGCTTGAAGCTGAAAAGATGATCAACGATTACATTCACAATGAGCTCATTTTAGGTTTCACCTATTTCAGCATATTGAAACCGCTATACGATGTATTAATATTTAGTATTTTGAAAAATAGTATTGGTTCGATTCCTTTCACTCATTCATGTAATGTTAAGAAACCGTGGTGTAAACGCTGTGCAAAATGCGCTTANGACGTCAATCACCAATGGGGCAAATCGCTTGAAGCTGAAAAGATGATCAACGATTACATTCACAATGAACTCATTTTAGGTTTCACCTATTTCAGCATATTGAAACCGCTATACGATGTATTAATATTTAGTATTTTGAAAAATAGTATTGGTTCGATTCCTTTCACTCATTCATGTAATGTTAAGAAACCGTGGTGTAAACGCTGTGCAAAATGCGCTTATATCTGGCTGAATTATATGGCTTATCTACCGTTTGACCTTGTCGATGGAATCTTTGAGAAAGAAAATCTTCTTAATTTACCGGAAAATCAACTCTACTACCGTCAAATGCTAGGTCTTGAAAAACATACACCATTCGAATGTATCGGCCAAGTGCTCGAAGTACAATTGGCTTTTGAACTTGCTCATCGCAAAGGATTACAAGGTGTAGCTATGGACATCTATTTAAGCGAGGTGTCGTCCGATCAAAACTGGTTGGATATTATTACTAAGTATACTCGTGTAGCGAGTGAAGATACGACAAATATGCCTCATAGCATTAAGATGCGAATATTACCACTAATGGATCGTGACAGTATTGCTGCCCGTAAACAGTTGGCCACCATTTTAGACTTACCGAATATTTGAATTTCGTCGTTCACGAATGCTCAAAAGACGTGATTCTCATAATGACTTGTATCATTGTGAGAATCATTCTCTTATACGAAATAGAGTAGGATATAAAGAAACTATCGTTACCTTTCCGCAGATCTTCTTTTATCTGCCGGTATCAATAAAAATCGATATTTTTCATTTTTCGTGTAGAACTGATTCACCTCATTGATAGTCTATGGTTCTCTTTTCTCTAAACACCGTCCAAATTGTTTCTTTCAAAGAACTAGATGAAAAAATTTATTTATTTATTCTTTGATAATATCAATAAAAAGAAAGAATACATCAAATGTTATATAATCGTTTGTGGATCCCTCCCAAACGACGTTTTATGAAGTTTTTATAGCATCGATATATCTTGATCTTTGATCTGTGGGAGAGATACAAACAAACGACTTTCAATTTTTTCACCTCTTTTTTTCGGCTTGACCCTTCCTTCAGAATAGGGAATAAGAGGCAAACGAGACTGCAGGTAGAGTGAGTATCGGTACGAATGAAATTCATTTTCAGTCCATTTCTGTCACTGTCGAAAGAATAAATCATCATCAATGGAACCAGTCAAATATTACTCATTGTACATTCACTTACGACATAGACTTTTTCTTGCATCAACGTCAATCATATTGTCTATTCATTTGATCGATTAAATCAGTGGTTCAATAATCTCACACGAAGTATTCCGCCCTTTAGTTTAAACTTTCAAATCATTTGAAATAAGTCTCAATGTGAACAATTTTGTTGGACATTACAAAAGAAACTCTATTCATTGCGTTTCTCCAATGAGGATACCTGTTATCCGATTCATTTGTTTCCGAAAGATTGATTGTTATGGATTGTCAGACGATATTGTATCTCTTTTATCAATGTCACAGTTACAGATGATAAGTATACCTCTACAATCATTTCTAAGACCGATTTACAGAGTTCAATTCTCATCGATGACGCATCTATCAATTGATCATTGTAATTTATTTATTTACTCTGTTAAACAATGCACCAAAACTCGATTATTTCCAAGCAGAATTTGTCGGTGATGACACTAGAAATGTGATAATGAACGACAACAGAAATGTAGCGAATAACTTAAAACCATTACATATTAGTTATTTTGAAAGTAGTGTGTTTATTACTTTTCTGTGCTATTGAAGAGAACACCAAATTTGGAAAATTTAACAATATTGGAATCTACTGATCCTAATATTGTCAATGCTTATGAATAGCAGACTTTGATCATTTCTTCTTTACTTCGTTTGAAGAAGTTCAAGTTCCATTTTTACGTTGATAGTTATTAAGTTAATCACATTAATGAGCAAGATTTAAAGCAGTTTGAGAGCATTGCTTTAACGTATTGAATATCATTGGTACATAGAATATGTCATACAATCATTGTCAATATCAATTTACACCATTTCCTAGCCACCATGNCCTCTAAAATTTTGCGTATATTTGTTTTTTGATATTTAGAAATCCGTGAATGTTATGAAGTAAGCGAATTCATGGGCAATTTCAGTTATTTCATTGCTGCCTTTTATTCAGCATTTCGTAAATTCAGATGATGGCGATGGCAAATTGACAAAGGACGAATTTCATAATTTTGCTAAAAAAGTATTCAAAAATAAAAACGTCGATCGAGTTAAAACTGAGTATGTTCTCTGATATAATTATCTCTGTCGATATACTCTTATCGATTGTTTTAGCGAAATATTTGGCACATTCGATACAAACAATGATGGGATGGTAACTTTCCGTGAGTTTATTTGGGTAGCCATTGCAATCAGCAATGACGACTTGAATGTTATGTTGAACCATGCATTTTACATGTAAGAGTTTTTTTCGAAGTTATGGATAAGAATCGACAATTTGATGTGTAGGTTGGATACATCAGGTGATGGATTTCTTACGTTGGATGAATTTAAGGATTTTATAAGAAAAATAGTAAATGATTTTTTATGCCTATGAAGCAAGAGATTATTCTGTCTTTTTTAAAGCTCTCTATCCGAATGGGTCCAGAAATGGTAAGACAAGTCGATATAAATGGATTTAGTATAGAGACTTTTCAAAAATGTGGTCTTGACCCAACACAAAAAATAAGCAAAGAACAATTTATAGAAGGGTAAATGAATCAAATACCAATGATTTTCTTTGTTTTAAAATGAAATTTTGCTTTAGATGTAAAAAGAACAAAGAACTTATCAAGTGGTTTACTGGTGAAGAATAAACTTTCATCTTTATAATTTTAGTTCTAAAGAGTTTTATTGTGTTTTAATAAATTTACATTAAAGTGTTTCACGTTTATGACATACAAAAAGAATAACATCAACAAACAAGATTTCGTATAGCTTTCACGTAATATTTGCCCTATGGGCTGGAGTAAATAGCGGCTCGAGCAAAGCCCATCGGGTATATATCACTTTAGAGTAAAGTTTTTACGTAACAAAAAGCGAAGATCAGCCATTGTGGACAACAAGCTAAGTATGAATACGATTCATCGCCATATTTCAGTACCTTGTCTAAATTATGGATATAAATACTAACCATTACTGTTTCAATTAAAGTACAAAATGAAATTTTCACCGTGAATTTCTAGAAGGCATGCTCTATCCGATGAGATTTCAGATATAGTATTTTTCAACTAATGAGTACTCGATAGAATTACACACTCACAAGCACTTAAAAGGATTCGTCATCAGTAATTCTTTTGTAATCGAAAATGTAAGATGAATTTGATTCCACGTTCAATACTCTGTCGTTTGATATATTAGACAAAATCATCAATTGGTTTCTTATACAAAGAATAATCAAAATACGTTAACGTGCAAAGACTTTCCAGTGCAAAGAACGAAAAACATTATGTCCTGTGCTGAGCATCCAATCCATAACGATTGAATTTCGATCATTATCGCATGCTTAAATAAAATCGGTAGTACTCGATTAATCGACGAAATTTTCTATCAATGACGCTATTTGAGGAAGTATATGCATGTAATCACCTTTTTGATTTTTGTTTTGTCGAAAACATTTTGTATTTGCTTATGTGTTCGAGTAGAATGATTGTTCGTTTTTCCCCTATAGATATCGTTGTTTTTTTTTCTCTTGAAGGTTTATTTCGTTATCAAATCAACGAAGCTATGAATAACGAAGACAGTAAACGAGAATTGACTGATCAAGGTTTGTTTGATTTTCTCTAATCTTTCGGTGACAAGCATTTGAATTCTATTAGAACTTGATGCACTTAAAGCCAGTTCATATATGACCGAAGAAGGTACAAGGACAATTGCAAATACTTTTCTCCTCTAAAATTTTGCGTATATTTGTTTTTTGATATTTAGAAATCCGTGAATGTTATGAAGTAAGCGAATTCATGGGCAATTTCAGTTATTTCATTGCTGCCTTTTATTCAGCATTTCGTAAATTCAGATGATGGCGATGGCAAATTGACAAAGGACGAATTTCATAATTTTGCTAAAAAAGTATTCAAAAATAAAAACGTCGATCGAGTTAAAACTGAGTATGTTCTCTGATATAATTATCTCTGTCGATATACTCTTATCGATTGTTTTAGCGAAATATTTGGCACATTCGATACAAACAATGATGGGATGGTAACTTTCNTTTGTCTCGTTCCCCCCCCCTTGTCTCCTTCCTTTTACTCTCACTATAGTATCCTATTTCATGGTGTTGCACGTTTGAAAATCAGCTCTGTCCAAGATCTTCAAGTTTATTGAACAAAGTAAATTCATATTTACAAAAGACAAAGATTCGTCATTGTGAAAAGGGGTAAACGACGTTTGATCGACTAGCAATGGTTTTTTTATATTCTGTCCGATAGAAGTCTGAAGGTAAAACAAAAATCAGGAAAGTAATCATTGGTGGGATGAACGAGACAAAATATCCACTAAGAAATATCCAGGAATCTTTACTTGAATCCATACACTTAGATACATACAAGAGAATCAGACGTGGTAATGCAAGAAAAAATAAGATAGTAGGCGCGGTTAATAGATGTTTATGACGAAAGATTTGTTCGCATAGCATAGTTGTATAGGGTTGGTGTTTCTTAAGATTCGACTTTTGACGAGATTTTTTCATGATTAAAATAATTGTCGAAATCAAATTAATGAGAAGTGGAATAAAAAACAAGAATGAATTTACAAATCGGTTATAAGTTTGTAAATTTGAAGAATAATTGACAATACACCAGATTCTTTTCTTATTTTCATCATCATTGTCTTCTTCTTCGAATAATTCCCGATGAATTGGATCGTGAATCGATGTTAAAATAATGAACACTAAAACAACACCGATAACTTTTTTTGCTAATTCTTTACTTTTCTTCTTCACGAATTGCACACCTTGAATCGCAGTCATTGCTCTTTCCATTGCCACACATGCATTCAACCATTGATCCATATTCAAACAAATTCGAAGAAGAAAATCTAATGAATAACATTCCACTCGTAAGAATGACCGATTTATCGGCGGAGAGATTTGTGACGAAAGATAAATGAAATACTTCAATCCAAAAAAAAGCGTTGTTAACATTGTTGTTATCGATGAACCTAATAAATAAATGCCACATCCGACTTCAAGTACAATTTTATTCTTAAATGTCATCAATGAAAGAACACCGTTAACGAATCCGATGATCATAAATAGAATCGTTAACGAGAAACTTAGTTTAACAATCGCCGTTTGATGAAAAATATTTGCATTTGGAATAATATGATAGGCGAGAATAGCATCGAGGGATAAACCGAATTCACTTGTGCTAAATTGACATCGATTTCCATAATAACATGAGCGACAAACACAAATCGATCGCTTGGGACAATCGGGTGAATCTTGAAAACATTGACCACCGTTTTCACAATCATTTTGACTGTAACAATCGAATTTCATATGATGATCGAATTGAAAACAATTCGCTAAACGTCTCTGTACATAATCATAACATAAACAAAGATGAAGATCATCAGAAAAGCATTGTAAATTCGGTGAATGTTGTTGACAAATCAAATGATACAATTTCATTCGACGAAGAACATGAAGTTGAGCAAATGTTTTATTCACTAATTCACCGATTGATGGACAACGATGTGATGAATTAATTCTTCGAATTATTGTTATTGAATGATTATAAATCGGTTGAAGAACAGTTAAATAATAAGTTTTATCCAATGTTTCGATGAAAATGAGGTGAAATGGTTTTGACCAATAGATTTGAATCGAATTAGTTATTTGTGATACCGCTTGTAAAGCTGTGGATCTTACAGGTGAGAGTTTCGGAACTTTGATAGAATCCGTATATAAAAGAATATTGAAGAAATGAATGAAAATCGAATGAGATAAACGAATATTTTTCTCAAAGATGAAATTCAGTTGTGTATCAATCACTTCGCATCGACTTCCACTGAAGCCTTTTGAACATGCACAAAAATATTTTTGTTCCGTTGATGATACCATGAAATCATCGTATGAAATACATAAACCATTGTTTACACACGGTGAAGTATCACAAATTGGATTTCGAAGATAACATTGATGACCGAAATAATTTTCTCGACAGATACATATCGATCGATTATGACTTGATACACCAATACATAAGGAATTCGATGTCGAACAAGTACAATGAGATGGAATATGACAATATTGACCAGACCAGCCTTGTTCACATTGACAAAAAGTTTCTTTGATATTCAGATAGATCAAACATTTTCCATGTACACATTTCTTTGAACAACTGACATGTTGTTGTTGATCATCATAGTCATCTGAAGGAATTCGAATACTAAAGGCTAAACGGTGAACGGGCAAAAATGAGAATTTGACTGGAGAGAGAAAACTTCCTCGATAAGCTAGAGAAAGTTTCTGATAAATATCAATATGGACTGAATATGTTCGGTTTGATTGTTTGGGCCGAGTTGAATAGAGCAAATACAGATTAAATTTAATTTTACAATCCCGAATGGATAAATAGGTAAATTGTTCATAGGAATGAACCATTCGTTCGTTTGTATCATCAATAAGCATAACCAAGATCGCAAATTGAATTTGTCTTGATTGTGTTAAAGCATGAAATCGAATGGCTAAACTGACACGTTGATTTTGATATTGACATTCGTCTCCATAGTAACTGGGCGGACAAAAACATGTACTTGTAAAGTGATTAGATGATTTGTTTAGCCAAACACGTACATCAAGACCACGGTGACAACGACGATCATTTGGTAAAGTAATTCGTGTGTGACTTTTTGTATTGATTCTTTTAAACACTTCGTTTTCAGTTGACTGATGAAATCCTTCAGTTGTAAATTGTTTAAATTTTGTTTTTTCACGAAATTTTGACGAGCTACACAAGAATTTTTCGATATTTGAAGCGAGCTCTGAGTAGTGATAGTTACAAATGTACATAAACGAGTGAATTTCATAATTTCCAACACAAAATTGTTCGTCATCTCCATCTTGACAATCTCTATGATTATTACATAAATGGAAAACATTCAAACATATTGAATTGTCATTATTCATACAATAAAAACCACCCTCACCATTCACGGATGAGCAAATACTTGATTCATCCGTCCCGCCGAGACAATCGACTATGCCATCGTTCATTTTACTATTGGATAAGCAAGAAAACTTCGAGGTATTTTTAGTGACGCAGATTAGTTCATTCGACGAACAATTAAATAACGATGATGAATCACAGCCGATTTCATCTTCTCCATGTAAACAATTTATTATTCCATCGCATCGGGTATAGATGTTATTACACTCCCATTGTTCACATTCTGTTTCATCTGTCATATTTTTGCCATCGATCATTATTGGATGAAGTTCTTGAAAACGATCACACATCATTTGAAAGAATATGTTTCTTCGCGTAAAGTTTAAGAATTCTTCTTCATCTTCACAAAAACCGTGTTCGCTAAATCCGCAATCACATTCTTCGTTATGAATTGCTGCTTGAGGAATTGATTTTTTAGTAGAATAACAATCGTAATATTTATGTTTAATTTTTTCGAATAATTGAGGATTCGTATAGTGAAATATATTTTCATCGTCTTTGTAAGGACAATTATGTACACTATCAATTAAACGATGAAATGAAATGCATTTTGGTGAATTCTGACATTGATACACATGCGAATCATTACACCGATTCAAGGGAAAATTAATGATGGGTTCGGTTTGTGTTAATTGTCTGTATATGCCACCTATGGGTATCATATAACGAAATAAAAAGACAGACATATAATTCGACGATTTGTCTTCGAATTGAGTAATTTTAAAACATGTCATATTATTGATTAATCCATCCAAAACTAAACTAAGTGATCCAAAATGAAAGGATCTGTCTGAACATAGATAGGGTAAAATATAATATGTCCGAAAAATGTTGGAACACTTGGGACAAAGAGTGTATTCGGACAGGTCTTGATTATTTGAGGCATACATTCACTATCGATATCATTCAATTCATTAGGATTTTCTGGATTTGGAAAGCCAAGGTAACATTTAAAAGCCGACCAACATTCGTCTGAGACGGATGGATCTTTGACTGAAAACATGGATTCAGCGACGAGATAATCACGAAAGATCATACAAGATTTGGACAAGAAGGTTTTATCACATCTGATATCATCGTATCCAAAAGCCGGTTCAAAATGATAGTCTACAGGAAAGTCATCGTGATCCAATGCTTTCTCGTCTGATCTGTCAACACAATCATACACTTTTTGATCATCTCCAACAAATTCATAAGGTATACACTGTCCAATGTCACACATATATTCATTCGGTTGACATTCATTAAATTCAAGCTGCCAACAATGTTGTTCATCAGCGTTTCCATCCAGACAATCAATTTTTCCATCACAAATTTCAGTCCAATCTAAGCATGCAGGTGAATAACCACGATTGCATTTGATATGTGTATAACAAGTCAAATTCATTATGAGATCACCACGTTCATCGTAATAATCATAAATCAGTTCACTTAGGGAGGAATGATCCTCGCGGTAGTTATATAATTCATATTGACACATTGGTCCGAATCTTGGTAGTGTACAATTATGAAATATCCATGTCTNCTGCTGACAAATCAAATGATACAATTTCATTCGACGAAGAACGTGAAGTCGAGCAAATGTTTCATTCACTAATTCCCCGATTGATGGACAACGATGCGATGAATTAATTCTTCGAATTATTGTCATTGAATGATTATAGATCGGTTGAAGAACAGTTAAATAATAAGTCTTATCCAATGTTTCGATGAAAGTGAGATGAAATGGTTTTGACCAATAGATTCGAACTGAATTAGTTATTTGTGATACCGTTTGTAAAGCTGTGGATCTCACAGGTGAGAGTTCCGGAACTTTGGTAGAATCCATATATAGAAGAATGTTGAAGAAATGAATAAAAATCGAATGAGATAAACGAATATTTTTCTCAAAGATAAAATTTAGTTGTGTACCAATCACTTCACACCGATTTCCACCGAAACCTTTTGGACAGACACAAAAATATTTTTGTTTCGTTGACGATACCATGAAATCATCGTACGGAATACATAATCCATTGTTTACACACGGTGAAGTATCACAAATTGGATTTCGAAGATAACATTGACGACCGAAATAATTTTCTCGACAGATACATATTGATCGATTATGACTTGATACACCAATACATAATGAATTCGATGTCGAACAAGTACAATGAGATGGAATGTGACAATATTGACCCGACCAGCCTTGTTCACATTGACAAAATGTTTCTTTAATATTCAGATAGATCAAACACTTTCCATGAAGACATTTCTTTGAACAACTGACATATTGCTGTTGTTGATCATCATAGTTATCTGAAGGAATTCGAATACTAAAGGCTAAACGATGAACAGGTAAAAATGAGAATTTGACTGGAAAGAGAAAACTTCCTCGATACGCTAAAGAAAGTTTTTGATAAATATCAATTTGGACTGAATATGTTCGATTTGATTGTTTGGGCCGAGTTGAATAGAGTAAATACAGATTAAATTTAATTTTACAATCCCGAATGGATAAATAGGTAAATTGTTCATAGGAATGAACCATGCGTTCATTTGTATCATCGATAAGCATAACCAACATGGCAAATTGAATTTGTCTTGACTGTGTTAAAGCATGAAATCGAATGGCTAAACTGACACGTTGATTTTGATATTGACATTGGTCACCATAGTAACTTGGGGGACACAGACATGTACTCGTATAGTGATTAGATGATCTATTTAGCCAAACACGTATATCAAGACCACGGTGACAACGACGATCATTTGGTAAAGTGATTCGTGTGTGACTTTTTGTATTGATTCTTTTATAAACTTCGTTTTCAGTTGATTGATGAAATCCTTCAATTGTAAATTGTTTAAATGTTGTTTTTCTACGAAATTTTGACGTACTACACAAGAATTTTTCGATCTTTGAAGTGAATTTTGAATAGTCGTAGTCACAAATGTATATAAACGAGTAACTTCCATAATTTCCAACACAAAATTGTTCATCATCTCCATCTTGACAATCTCTATGATTATTACATAAGCGGATAACATTCAAACATATTGAACTGTCATTATTCATACAATAAAAACCACCCTCACTACTCACGGATGAGCAAATACTCGATTCATCAGTCCCGCCAAGACAATCGACTATGCCATCGTTCATTTTACTATTGGATAAACAAGAAAACTTCGAGGTATCTTTATTGACGCAGATTTGTTCATTCGACGAACAATTAAATAATGATGATAAATCACAACCGATTTCATCTTCTCCATGTAAACAATTCATTATTCCATCGCATCGGGTATAGATGTTATTACACTCCCATTGTTCACATTCTGTTTCATCTGTCATATTTTTGCCATCGATCATTATTGGATGAATTTCTTGAAAACGATCACACATCATTTGAAAGAATATGCTTCTTCGCGTAAAGTTTAAGAATTCTTCTTCATCTTCACAAAAGCCGTGTTCGCTAAATCCACAATCACATTCTTCGTTGTGAATTGCTGCTTGAGGAATTGATTTTTTAGTAGAATAACAATCGTAATATTTATGTTTAATTTTTTCGAATAATTGAGGATTCGTATGGTGAAATATATTTTCATCGTCTTTATAAGGACAATCATGTACACTATCAATTAAACGACGAAACGAAATGCATTTCGATGAATTTTGACATTGATATACATGCGAATCATTACACCGATTCAAGGGAAAATTAATGATGGGTTCGATTTGTGTTAGTTGTCTGTATATGTCACCTATGGGTATCAAATAACGAAATAAAAAGACAGGCATGTAATTCGACGATTTGTCTTCGAACTGAGTAATTTTAAAACATGTCATATTATCGATTGATCCATCCAAAACTAAACTAAGTGATCCAAAATGAAAGGATCTGTGTGAACATAGATAGGGTAAAATATAATTACTGTCATTGGGTGTATCGTTCTTTTTGTAAGCTGTATAAATATGTCCGAAAAATGTTGGAACACTTGGGACATAGAGTGTATCCGGACAGGTCTTGATTATTTGAGGCATACATTCGCTATCGATATCATTCAATTCATCCAGATTTTCTGGATTCGGAAAGCCAAGGTAGCATTTAAAAGCCGACCAACATTCGTCTGAGACGGTTGGATCTTTGACTGAAAACATGGATTCAGCGATGAGATAGTCACGAAAGATGATACAAGATTTGGACAAGAATGTTTTATCACATCTGATATCATCGTATCCAAAAGCCGGTTCAAAATGATAGTCTACGGGAAAGTCTTCATGATCCAATGCCTTCTCGTCCGATCTGTCAACACAATCATACACTTTTTGATCATCCCCAACGAATTCATAAGGTATACACTGTCCAATGTCGCACATATATTCATTTGGTCCACAGTCATGAAATTCAAGTTGCCAACAATGTTCTTCATCAGCGTTTCCATCCAGACAATCAATTTTTCCATCACAAATTTCAGTCCAATCTAAACATGCAGCTGAATAACCACGGTTGCACTTGATATGTGTATAACAAGTCAAATTCATTATGAGATCACCACGTTCATCGTAATAATCATAGATCAGTTCACTTAGGGAGGAATGATCCTCGCGGTAGTTATATAATTCATATTGACACATTGGTCCGAATCTTGGTAGTGTACAATTATAAAATATCCATGTCGATAAAGAGAAATCTTTTGTTTCTAAATAGATTTTATATTGCTCAATAGTATCGATGGGTGTTGACCATAAATAAAGATCTTCACAAGTGATATTCATTTTCTCAAGATCAGGGAAAGAAAATGTTCGCAATGAGGAATCGATTTCAATATGAAATTGGAAAGATGATTCGCTCATACAATAAGATGAGATTTGTCGAGTAAGACTCGCATATTGCATATTGGAAGCAAGTTGGAAACAATTATATCGTGCACCTATGCCATCGTTATATTCATTTTCACTTACTTTATTTGTTGTAAAATGAAGATTCATTTGTAGTGAAGCTGTAGTCAAATGAATGAAAATTAAACCGAGGAAATATTTCACTTGAGACATTTTGCTTTCATACAGAATACAATTTCAAAAACAAATGAATCAAATATTAGATGTTGATAGTCTGTTAGGCTTTTGTTATGATTAATATAGTTTGTTCTGTTCTAGCAGAAGTTAGTGCTTCTAAGCAGATGTGCTATTTTCTTCGACGCTAAATGACGTACTTCTACCAACAGCACATATCAAAATATTCATGTAAAAGGAAGAAAAAAGGTTCTGAAATTAAAATCAAGTCTAGCCCATCTGTCTTAATAATTCACAAGTAATATATGTATCGACGTCATGAAATGACTAGTTGATGTAAGTTTTTCTTTTCATCTTTCTAACTGTCGTTCTGAGATAGAGTATGAGTATAAATGTTCTTATACAAGATTTGTATGGATATCCAGATCGATAGTCACACCCACAGTCAGATTAAACTCAGGTTTTTAATTGTTCTTTGTCGAAATTTAGTGTGTTAGCTCGAACATTTGGACGAAGCAGACACGCATGGTGCCAACGCGTCTGCTCTCGGTGAAAACTCCTTTCGGTTTGCTTACTTATAAATTTTATAATAAGGTTTTCACTTATTTTATGATGAATACTAATCAAATAAGGAAACGATCTATAACTTTATTTTCTATTCCTTTTGACTTTAAATCAACTTAAGTAAATGTCTTGATATGAAAAACCCAAACACTTTCAAACCCATTGTGAGAAAGCATCTTCTTTGTAGGAGCTGCATATCCCTACTTATTTTACTTATTTGGATATGGCCTCGATGCCACACCAAAAGCTTAACTTGCTGACTCATAAAAACTCTGGTGTTGATATGACTTTCATGAAACATTTGTGTAAAACTCTTTCCGAAGAGTTTTTGATAACATCGAGACCACCGGAACGAGTTTTCATTGATGAAAGACAGTACACATCATCATCAATGATCACCAATGGATCAGTTCTGTGTCCTGAAACTTTATGAACGATAATTGTTTGAAAATAAACTCATGAAATAAATCGTTTTACCGATGAGAAGAGGAAGAAAATGAAAAATATCACTTGAGAAATTGTTTCCAAAAGAAGTGTTTGTTTTCATATTTGAGACACGAAACGTTTTCGTTCTTAAGAGTAGTCTCAAATTTTAGGTTTCTTTGGATCTTTTTCTTTCTTTTCTTAAATATTTGTCAGCTTAGACAAACGACGGAAATGAAAACGCGAAATTTTTAGTGAAATAGAAATCTACCCTGCACTGAGAAAGAAATATTTATATGATCATAAAGAAAATCATCATCACACTTTCAGCAAATCGCGAAGATGAAATGGCAAGTGCGTGTATTTCCACTTATTAGTTGGTTAGTTATCATAAAACACTTATGTCGAAGATCAACTGTACTATGAAAAACAGTCTCGTAAGAATCATTAAGATTCACAATGCAGACGGAAAGAAGTTTAAGAAAGACAACTGCTATTTAACAACATACCCCTACGATGTTTTGAACATTACAAATATTATATCAGAATAGTAGAGAGCAAAGCTATGTCAACGAACCGATAATCAAGTCTTATGAATAACTATCAAAGAGATACCTATGTTGCCAGTCGATTAGTATTTCGCCGGCTGAACGTTCTAACACAAAGTTTGGAAAAAACTCAAATGATCGAAACTTTCAAGTTGATTTTCAGAAGAACTTTTGCTTAAATAACGTAAATATTCGACTATTTTATCAATTATTTGTTGCCGTCTCAGCAATATAATACATATCCCGCAGATCTAGCGATGCCTTTAATGATGGAAGAGATGGTGTGTCTTTCACTGAAGACGTATTTTAAGGATGTCAGTGAGCGTGTATATATGAGCACAGGAAGGGTGACCTCTCGCACCTTTCAAAGTATCTTCAGCATTCTCGATCTAGAAAATGTGTGACTTCACTCATTGTAATAGTGTAACAATAAAAAAATAATTGAAATGTGATCAATGAGACACAGTTGATCGAAAATTCCTCTGATTTAAATAAAAGAATGATCATCAGTATCTGCTCATATAGAACATAGAACATCAACGGAAGCTCAGTCAGAATAATTAACAATGCCAGTACCACTGATATCCTGTGAGAATATCTAGCACCATGTCATTCATATAAGTTGATACAATCGTTAACATTCTGATAGTGTGAGCTCGTTGAATATTTTTCTTTTTAGACATTGTTTTTAGGCAACAGTTGACCATGAGTTAAACTTGCCACAAAATCCAATTTCTCATAACTTTGGTGAGCGTCTTTTGAATAAGATCAAGCAGAAATGATGAATGAATATATGAATTATTGAAAAATAATCATTGGCATAAAATACAATGTGAAACAAAGAGAAGATGGTAACACGGATGTGAACAATGAAGAAGAGAGATACAGACGAAAGAAGAGAAAATATAAAGAGAGAGAATGTTCATACCATTTTCTAAAAACCATAAATTTAAAAGTCTCCGTCAGATTCATAGTAATCCGATGAGTCCTCATCCGTACTACACTCAAAATAGCACTTTTCGAGTGATGGATTCTGTTCGTCAGTGTTGATTTGATATTTCTTTTTATTCGGATCAATCAGCTCACGAGCCTTTTCTAAACCTGGTGACGTAAAAATTTGACTTGTTTTTTCAAAAACAAATTCTTGTTCTTCTCCTCCAGATGAATAGGCTTCTGTTTTTCCAGTCCTGACGTGCTTATAGCCAGGATAACGATCTTTACCAAATATTCTGAAACTGCGTTTTCTAATCAAACGATAACCAGCTGCAACTGATCCCGAAACAATTGGAATTTCCTGTTGTCTTTTCTTCCAATAATCACCACTTTTTTGCATTAGAGTGACATGGACTCTATCACTGAGTAATTGTAGCGAAGAGCAAGCTTGAAAAAATCGACAGATTGTGGGCTGAAATTCTCCTCTTCGAGTAGACTCACCAAAGGGACAATTCCATTGAATACGCTTAAATTTTTTCCCTTTGAACGTCAGATGAATGTGCTCAGCGTTAATACCAAAAAGCACAGTGACACCACACTGTTTGAGATCGACTATTCTTTTTTCTAGTTGTTCTTTATCGCCAGTTGAAATACAGGTCAAATGTGTAGCTGTCCAATCTGAAGCAATAATGGCTTTAGGTAATTTTGGTCGAGTGGCTTTATGCTTCTTGATAAGAGCCTCAGTAAAGGAAAAATCCCCTTCACCAATCAATAATCTTGTTTTACAATTTCTGTCTTTTAGTTTGCTGGGTAAACTCTCCATACTTCCGGTTAGCATCAACAGATCGAAACTGATTCTCCTTGCGAATTGTTTGTAAGGGGTCGTTTCAAGATACGAAACAAACATGTCGTAGAGTTCCTTGGAATCAGGCTTCATGTTCCTGCATTTTTCGTAAAAACGCCGAGCTTGATACAAATGATTTGTTTTAATAGCAGCTTCTGCACCAGACAAATATAACCGATATAGTTCTTGATGGTTTGAATTGTTACCCAAATAAATTTGTTCTAGTTTAGAATATAATCCCATATCAGCTGGATTATGTTGAAGCTTCAACTTAAGTAAATCAATTTGATAACTCTCATTTTCTTCCACACCTCGCATTTGTGGTTTGAGAATGTGAATAGATTCAGAATATTGTACAGCTACTGAACCATCGCTTAACTCTTTTAGCAAGTCGACTTTATATGCTGTAGGTAATCCTTCAGCAATATCTGGCCATGTAGTTCTTCCATCGCCAGTAACAATATGAATGCCTGAAGGCGTAGAATTTGTTGCATACATAACAGAACCGTCGGACAACGTAATCATGCAAGTGATGTACCATCTCCCTGCACGTTCAACACTTTGATACTCGTCTTGATCGTTTCCCGAAATGAATTCAAGTCGTTT
The DNA here is from genome assembly GCA_905250025.1 of Adineta ricciae. Lineage (NCBI taxonomy): Eukaryota > Metazoa > Rotifera > Eurotatoria > Adinetida > Adinetidae > Adineta > Adineta ricciae. The sequence continues at coordinate 6,852 of CAJNOJ010000326.1, read as the reverse complement.
ATTGCTGTCCCTACAGTACACTAACGTACCTGAGTTTAGAATAGTAATATTGGTTCCAATCGCTGCTTTGGTGAAATATGAGACGTACGAAACATTTTTTGTTGATTCAGGAACATTTCCTCGCGCATCGAACAGCGTTCCTGTGCCATCTTCATTTTTGACCAAGAATTTTGCATTTGGAAGAATGTAAACATTTGTAATATTGACACCGAACAAACGTAACTGTTCGTACTGCTTTATGGTTCGATTATACTCCAGGAGAATTGTCGAATTCCTACTCTCAATTATAATCATTCCATTATCTAACACATTCAATTTTTTATTAGTAATTTTTTCATCGCGAATGGTCCTTTTCGACTTCAAATCAAACAATATTCCATCGTTTTCTTTAAACTGGATCAGACAGACATCAGAACACAGGAAAATAATAGTTTTAATTGCCATTGTCTGCTCTGTTTCTATAGGCTGATCTGACGTAAATAATTGTCCTCGTTCATCCCCTACAACCAAATCACCTTCCAGATTCTCTGCTAACGCAGTAATGTTTGTGGTTTGATATGAAATCAAAACATATCTGTTGGTAACCCAATCCCACGTAGTAACAGTATTTGCGTAAGCGTAACTAATAGTATTATTTCTTCGAGGAATCCATAAGCAACTGTCAGGTACCATACGAAAATTATTTTGTGTTTTTTTATATATTTTATCTTTGGGTGGAATTTGTCGGAAAAATACTTTTTGCGAAGGTGTTATTTCATAAATTGGACAAAAGTGAAAATTTCGCAATAATTGTTTTAAGTTAACAGCTATCGAGGGTGATTTGCATTGATAAAATACATTCGGTAAATCGACAGCCACTCTTCCATTAACATTTGAAACCTCAGCTTGAACTTTTTCATTGTGTAGAAAGAATTTGATCGTTCTATCTGGTGAAGCATGAATTCCAATGAAATCAGAAGATTTCTGTGATGCACTAGGAACCGACTGATCTTCACTTAAGTCTTCTGTTTGAGTTGGTTTAATAAACTGCGAAGGATCTTTCGACCGGTTTTCTTCCATAAAGTAATTCGTCGTTTGTAATGAACAATAGAATATAGAAAAAAAACTGCAGAAATGTATATAAAATTACTATTTAAAGTTCGGTTTCGTCTTCAGTATAAAACCATTATTTTAACTCTGACTAAATTTAAGAACAATTAGATTTAAACATTTCAACTCTATAATATTTTATCTGGAAAAATACTGACGAAAACTAAGCTTGGAGAAGCATCGATATAGGACGATTGATAAAAAATACGCACACCATCAGGAAAGTATTCGGTGAATTAAAGGAACAAAACTCTCAGTTAATACTATTCTTTTTCGTCCGAGTTTTATTGCCTATAGAAAAGTCAAAGTAAATCTGTAATTTTTTATCTACTGTATTACTACAAATGCTCAACAAGTGTATTTAAAGAGGTACATAAAGTGTCTGTCACATTAAAAACTATCGTATGAAGTAACTTATACTCTTTAAAAAATTTGTAAAACTACGTTTCAGTTATATATTTTTCTTTCTTCTACGTTCCTTTTGTCTCTCGTATGACGCCAACAAGAAAACATGCGTCGATCATTTATTCTCTTCTTCTTCTTTTTCTGTTTCAAAATGAGGAGCATCAGATTTTTGTAACTACAACGACTGTTTTGGAATAATTTAACTGCTCACTAGGCTTTTTCTATTTTTGTCGTCTTCTTGTTCTTCACTTTCGCAATATCATTTACGTCTCTAGTGTTTCTTCTTTTCTTTCTGAATGAATCATTAATCATTGAAAAAAACATACCAACTTGAATGAATGAAAAAAGTTCGCCCGATAAAAATTAATGAAATGTTACAATACGCGAAAATGCCGTATTACATCTGATTAGATTTTGTCGATCAAACTAATACAACTAAAGGAAATTGGATCAGAAATATCTGTTGATCTATTAAATTGTAAATAAAATTGTATGAGCAATCCGTGGTGAAATTGGTAAATCTGGTAGGTAATCAAGATTTTTTCGCGATCCAGCCCTCCTATAAAATCTCCTCTGTAATAAAAATGGTACTAAATAAGGAGATAAACGAACAGCTAAGCGAATAACTGTTCGCAATTGGTTCGTTCTCCTGGAATATTCATATAAAAATGAACGATAACGAGTCTTATTATTTGACCTGTGAAAGTACAGAACTCAATTTTTGCTGCGAACTTGTCTTTTTAGTACTTGAAAGGGTTCCATTTCTCGATCTTCAAAAACAAGTGACGTTTGTGAAATAGAATTCTCGTAAAACTAATTATTTAATTTTGAGATTCTATTGGATATACCTTAAAAGATTGATCAAATGACACTGTTAGGGCGACATCACGTCGTCCTGCTCTCTCTTCATCAGATTCTTTCTCGCCTTGGTCCTCGTTCGTGTATATGTACACCGTTTTCTGTATTAAACAGTAGTTAGAGAATAAACTCGGACGAAGATCGTCCACACTACCATCTCCCGTCTTTCTCTCTAACAATTGGCGACCCTGGACAAAAAACAAAGAAAACAAAAGACACGCCGCCGATATATGTACTTTTGTTTTCGCGTCGAACAAACAATAAAATTATCGTCTGATATTACATTAATTAAATTGATATTTTATACCGGAGCCTCACAGTATTAACAGAGACTCCACCCATTGCAAATTCTAACACAAATTTTAATTAATCGAAAACACACAGAGCCTTCAAGAGAGACTCGATTCATACGTAAGATAACAAAGAAGAGATTATCTAACGATATCGAATTCTTACATACATTGCATTTATTAACACATAATACATTTATAACTCATCACAACCGCAAACACGGCACTCGGAACTCGATCGATCGTTAAAAAACACACGAAGAGATTAGTGCCACACAGTCTTATAACTAACAATTTACTGAAAAAACCCCGTCGGAAGTCACAACGCACGACCTACACACCATCAACATTCACATTTCAACTTTCACTCGGTCCAATGACTGACTCCACAATTTTAACACAAGCGCGAAAAGCTCGCTTCGAGGATTTAACCAGCTTTGCCGGACATCCATCAGAGGATGCCGAACGGTTTCTAAAAAGCATAAAAAACATAACGAAAGCTACGGCAGAATCCACCAACCTTGAATTACTCGAAATTGTTCGAGGAAAGTTAACACAATCAGCCGGAATATGGTTCGATAACAACGAAACAAAATTCAAGAAATGGTCCGATTTCGAATCGGCATTTCGAGATCGATATTTCTCGACCACCATTACCCCCAAGAAATTCGAACAGTTGAAACAACGACAACAGAAACCTGNAAGTAATAACCTCGTCGCCAATGTAAATCTGTGCAGATTTGCTTGAAGGAAACGCGTTTCAACTTTGTTGTTGTTTTATTGATTAAAACAAAACAAACGGAAAACGAAACGCTAACGAACGAACGAGAAGAAAAAAAACGTTCTGTCTAGGTTGGTTGTGAAACACACACACCACGAGACAGAGAGAACAACTCGTGGGAAAATCCACGAAAGAAAAGAAGAGAGAGACGAAAACACTCGGACATATATATATATGTGCACGAGCGAAAACGAGAGAAAAACAAATGCGTCATAGAGACGCGTGATGAATGTACGCAGACACTCTACAATTTCGAATCAGCATTCCGCGACCGATATTTCTCAACAGCCATTACCCCAAAAAGATTTGAACAATTAAAACAACGACAACAGAAACGTAACGAATCTATCACCACATATTGCGACGAAACCATCAACCTGTGCCGCGAAGTGGACCCAGCAATGCCTGATTCCACGATTATTCAATACTTACTTAGCGGACTCGATACGAATATCCGAAAAGAACTTTCCCGTCGCGAATCAGCAATGAATTCGTTAACAGAATTCTTGAAATACGCAAAAATCGAACAGGACTTGAATGACACATTCAACCAAACCACTGCGTTATCACTTAACCAACAGCAGCCGTACTTCGATCACCACAGGAACTGAATCCATCATTTACCGCAGCGATCTATCCGAATAAATCTCGATATGGTAATCCGATACACAAAGATCGCCAACGACAACCGCAGAGCTCTCGCTTACAGCAGAACTCGACATATACTGAAACACATCCATCACGAACACGAATAAATTTTAAAACAGGAGAATCGCGAATTACAAATCCAAAAACAACATCATATGCATATACAGCATGCAAAATATACAGCCGAACGAATCATCGAACAATCGACTGCTTTCATAAACAACCGAATGGCTGTTTCAAATGTGGAGCAAACCACATCATCCGCGATTATCCTCAGCTGTCAAATTTTCAATAAGTGAAGCGCAGGACGGCGATGACTCCGGTAACTTCATCAAGCCATCAACGTCCCCTGTATATATCAAAACCCTCGTTAACAATCAACCCACACAAGCAATCATTGACACGGGTTCCGCTATCTCCATTGTTCATTCACATTTCCTTCAAACAATTCGTCACAAAACATTTATTTCAACGTCTCACAAATGTCAAACAGCAAATTCAACACCTCTTGATATCATCGGCCAAATCGAACTAGAACTCAAAATTTCCAACATCAAAACTACCATCATTACACACGTCGCAACAAATTTAATTACACCAATCCTATTAGGTAATGACTGGATTAATCCGAATCGAATACACTTATTTGGTGACGAACAACGACTAACAATTCCTGATCGACATAATCAACGGATATCAAT